>JAAVUC010000071.1:0-109004 GCA_014898925.1 Fusarium nelsonii | reverse complement strand
CCGCCTCCTCCACCACCACATCCTCCTCCTCCTCCGCCGCCACCGCCGCAGCCTCCCGCTCCTCCACAGCTTGCTCCCCCTGCGCAGTCTCCACCGCCATCACCAGCACCAGCACATGCCCCTCCAGCTACATTTCCTCCGCAAGACCCAGCAGCACAAGCTGGTGGTGCCCCATAAGCATAGATAGGAACAAACACGATAGCAGGCGCCATGAAAGGGCCATACACTACACTTGTTAGTCATCCCTCAGATTTGAGATGGATTGGACTCACTCATATACGAATATCCCCAGGAATTATAGTACTGGTCCTTTGGTGGAAGTTTACGTCCCTTCTTCTCAGCGCGTTTGCAGGCCTTTTGATAGTTTTCTTCCAAGCGCTTGTTTTGCACTGCACGCATTCTGTTCTGAACCTTCTCTATCTGGTTCGATGCAATAAGGGCTTCGTCGTTGGTCCGAACGGCGTTATGAGAAGAGATGTGTGCGGAGTTGTCAGGCGGACACAGATCCGCTTTTCCAGACTCATAGAACTTATCCGCAACTACAAAAGACAGTCAGTAAATAACTCAGTAATCAGTGTCACGACTTACTCTTCTCATTATGAGACAACTTCAATAGTCTACCAGCAGAAGAAACGTGTGCAGCACGCGTTGCCTCGCAGTACCAACAAGTACATTCCGAATACACCTCATCGTACATCTCCTGATATACCTTACTTGTCCACTCGAAACCGTCGTTCAGCTTGTCATCTTCAATCTTATCATCATGCCTCACAAACTTGAACACCTTGCGTGTAGTGTAGTGGTAGTACGACATAGGGCTAAGCTGATGAGTGTGCCATGCTAGATCGACGTCTAGCGTAGGCACAGCGACGCGTCGAGGGTTCTTCGCGATGATCTTTATAAAACGCTTGTATTTGGTGCAACACCTCTCCATAGTCTCTCGCGCCGTGGGTGAGTGTAACCAATCGAGTTTACACATTTTCTCGGAGAAGATGCTCTGTCGCATGACAGCGCCTCTGAGGTCGAGCGCGAATGGGCTGAAGTTCTCCCAATATCTTGACATCATCTTTCGAATCACAACCTTGGAAAAGGGAGAGATGCCCACACGTCCCATTTTAGTTGGCTCGCCTTCGATGAGCTTGAGGGCGCTTTGTTTCATAAGAGCTTGGGTCTCGATTAGCTTGCGCACAGTCTCCATCGTAGGCGGATCTTCAGGGTCAGGAGAGTCGAAGAGACTTTGAATCTGAGTGCGCAGCACGTGTTTAACCATGCGGTTAGGAAACATGCGCTGATCCATTTTGTTTCCCGTATGGTTCAGCATCGTTATTGGTGTACCGCTCGCAGGCCAGAGAATCGTTCCGGGCATAGGCCTGTTCTTGAAGACGAGACTATCAGCGTCTTTGCAGAATTTCACCACACTGAGAGTCTCTTTAGTAATTTTTGTGTTGCATTTCGGACAGCGCGTTCCAAATTTGGCGTCGCCATAGCCCGCGCCAATAAGGCCTGGTCGCTCTGAAGACTTTGGTGTTTCTTCAAGACCGCAGGTTGTCCAAGGCACTTCAAACTTTTGATGGCAGTTCTTGTTAGGACATTCGAGGGTCTTGAAGGTAGGGTCGCTGGCGTTGTCCCATTCGAGGCCGGTCTGAGCTATCCATTTGGCTTTGTCCTCGTCTGAGACGTTGTAGTTGAAAGAGCCGTCTATGGCAGCGTTGACAAGACCCCATGGCATGCCTGACTGCCAAAATTGGCGAAACCCTCTCAGTAGACAGTCTTCAAGGAAGTTATGTGGGTTCAAGAGATGCGAGTGATATACCATCAGTACGTCTGAGACATGTTAGCGGAATCAGAATAACGAAACGTGAATCGTACCAAGAGGCGGAAGAGCCTTCTTCTCCCACCAGTTCCAACTCTCTCCTGCAACAAAATCTACAAACGACGCCGAACTCTTTTCCATCATCTTATCCTCTTTTAGGGATGACAAATCCCGAGGAAGAGTATTCCACCACGTTTCATAACGATCAACGGCTCTCGCAACGAAAAGACTCCATCTTTTCTCGCGCAGCTTACTGAGAGCTTGCTTCTTATCTTCAAGATCCGGAGTGTAGTCTCCTTCGAGAGGATGTTCTTCCACATCGCCGTTCTCCCTGATCTTGATTCTTCCATGGGCGCGGGAGTCCCATATGTTGAAGAGACCATCGTTGTATCCAACGTCCTCTTTCAGGGTTTCGAAAGCGAACAGAAGTCTTAGGTGTGCAAGACAGACGTTAGGTTCTGGGTCATGAGGAGTTGGGTCGATTTGAAGATCTGCAAAGGGAGCTTCAATACCAAGGTCTTGGACTGGAAGATTGGGTTCTGTATTATCAGGCACGGCCTGATATGCTGGTGGTGCAGCCATGATAGAGACAATGACAATCAAGCGTTGCTATAAGATCTGCCAAGATATCTGGGTCCTGTTTCTTCGTAGGATTTAGGAGTGCTGATGTGTGGTGGGTTTATATCCAGTAACTGTGCCGTGGATATTGCCCCATCTCTGCAGCCATCGTGAAGAGTGTGTGGATTACTATGAGGCAGTGCATTCGTCTGTTGGTTGGACCAGGCTTAATCCTGGAAATTAAATGGTCAGCAGAGTGATCACCTGGAGCCGTTGCCGAAGTTCCGTCAGCGTTGATGTCCAGTGAGATATATCACTATCTGATCTGGATCTTATCGAGGGCTTAGAGTGGCTTATCTGTTAGTGTTGTAACCCCCGTCATGTCGATCACTTTTAGGCTGATTCCAGGCAGAGCTAATCGCCCCAGCCACCGCCCAACCACTACAGCAATGCAGGTTACAGTGCAGACAGAGCTATGGCATGCTAGAGTATGACCTGATAATTCCGCTAAACCAAGCCTCCACAGGGATCAATAACTTGTACTCAGGCTCACAATCGCACCCAAACAGGGCGCTTCGATCTACGGATTAAGGCTGAAAGATCACCACTTACATAATTCTAGATACGGATGTCCCAAAAGGATGGTCTCCATCTCTTCTGGAAGGCTCAGTGTGGCTGTGGGGAATTACAATATGCACTGCAATTACGTTCGATGTCCCATACTGACTACAGCACTTCCAGCTTATCTGAGGTGGTGGCGTATTCTGGAAGATTGCCCGGTCGGGGATTTCCAAACACAGCTGAGACATGAGACAGGTCAGCGAGGTCTGGTTAAAGCCATCGCGGCTTAAGAAACCAGGTGCTTACCCGCTCATATGACTGTAATATCTGTCCATACAAGGCTTTCACGCCGGGACAAGGTATATAGCTTCTTCTTACATCAGAGACTGTTTCACCGCGATGTAAGTTTTAAACCGTCATTCAGGGCACTTGAGTCTTATGACTGGAGATCCAGGGAATCAAGTTGGCATTGACGACCTTTAAATTAAACAATGTCATAGTCAGATGAAAAAGGATCTGATAAGATAGATGTGCACTAAATCCGGACTTCACCATGGTGAAGGCGGATTTAGGACTTTGGAGCTGATTGATAAGGAACGCCCTTCTGAATGTTTGTAGGTCAATGTAAGCCTCCAAGTCCTACGGTGCAGCCATCGTAAGACGACGGTAAATTGCCCGGTGAAATACTCTCGGCCTCGGATTTGGATCGTTTCGCTCTAATTTCTCGGCCGATTCTTCCACCAAGTTTATATAACCCTTTCTCACTACCCTCCATCTCCCTTGCCACGTAACATCTTATTCATCCTCATTTACGAAATGGAACCGCTAAAAGTTCTCATTGTGGGCGGCGGTATCGCAGGCCCAGCCCTCGCATCCTGGCTCGCCAGAACAGGTGCAGAAATCACTCTCATTGAGAGATCACCACATGCCAGAGTGACTGGTCAACAACTGGATGTGCGCGCGCAAGGCGTGCCTGTTATGAAGAAAATGGGCATCGAAGCCGCCATACGCGCCAAAGCAATCCATGAACCGGGCACCCAGCTCGTTGATACAAAAGGTCGAACAAAGGCGTTCTTTTCTGTATCAGAGGGTGGTGGTGGGAATCAGAGTCTCACCACTGAGTTTGAGATTATGCGTGGTGACCTTGTGCGTATCCTGCTGGGTCTTACTGAGAAGAGCAAGAACGTACAGCATCGATTCGGCACAACCGTCACAAGTCTGACTCAAGACGAGGAGACTGATCCAAAAGGAAAGGTCCATGTGGGCTTCGATGATGGTTGCAAAGATGACTTTGATCTCGTCGTCGCAGCGGATGGAACAGGTTCAAGAACACGACAGCTCATGCTTGGTCCTGATGCCCCTGATCCAAGATACTTTCTCGGTGGTTATATCGGCTTCTTCAGCACGATCTCAAAACCACACGATTCAAATTGTTTCACCTTCTGTCATCTTCCCGGAGGGCGTTATATCGGAACGAGAAAAGATTCGAAGGAGTTGACCCGTGTGTACATGCAGCTGCAGGGTCGGAATGAAGCTCTCGACGCAGCGCACAAGTCAGGCAATTTAACAGATCTCAAAAGAGCTTGGGCGGATGTCTTTCCCAGTGACAAATGGGAATGCGATCGGTTTATGACGGCGCTGAAGACTTCTCCAGAGGCAGACGATCTGTACTCAACGCCACGTCAAGAAGTCCGCCTTCCGGAAGGATCATGGTCTAAGGGCCGAGTCGTAGCCATCGGTGACGCAGCTCATTCCCACACAGCAAACGGATTCGGAACAACTTGGGGTCTCGTAGGTTCGTACATCCTCGCTGGCGAAATCGCGACGCTATATAAGCAGGATCCGAGCACCGCGGTGGTGAAAGGCGCAAAGCGGTATGAGGAGGTTTTCCGACCGATAGCGACGGCTCTGCATGGCGGACAGAATGAATCTCGCGAGGCGTTGTTCATGCCAAAGTCAGCATTTGGAATCTGGATGCTTCACTCCATGGCACGTGTCGCAGCATATTTTCAGCTGGAGAGGGGCCTAGGAATGGGGTCTGAGGAGTCCAAGTGGCAGGTTCCAGAGTATGCGATCCTGGATGCCCAAAAATGAAGGTGCATCCATGGGGGACTGGCTGTATAGTAGTTAGATATTAAGTCGCTGCTCGGACTTTTACAAAAACTCACCTCATTCTTAGATAAGTGTGGGGAGAAATTGCAAGGTGTACAATCAAATGAAATTCAAGATATCAGGGTATCGACATATCACCAGTGCATCGTCATTTGCAGTTTCATACCACAGAAAAGCGTCACTAGGAAAAACAGAACATATCATCCCTTTCACGCACACACGCACGCATCGCAGATCATCATCACACACTAGACAAAGAACCTCTACCCGGTGATTCATCAGTGCCTGTCAGGCTTCCCGAATGCTGCTGAACAAATCCTTGCCTGGATATAGAGTTTCCGTCTTTCGTAGCACCTGGTAAGCTGATCGCATCATAGCCCGGGTAGGAAAACGCACGTTGGCCCTCGATGACGTAGTTCTCGAGGTCCCGAGGGCTACGGGAGCGTTGGAGAGCGATGCTGTTGGTGTATGTGTTGTTTGTGTTGCTCGGATGGCTGGTGCCGTTGGCTGGATATGTTGTTCCGCCTGCCAGGCCGGGAATGAACTTGCGGAAGATGGGACGGAGAAGAGCAAGACAGCCTTGGACATATTAGTTTTAGAGACAAAAGGCGAGCTCAGGACATACTGATAAAGACGGCCAAATGGATTTCAACATTTGCCCAGACCATAGCTAGGGAGAACTCGAAGGGGAATTCGCGCGAGTTGGCGGTGTATCGCTGTGCTTCGACGATTTGAAAGATAGAGGCAACTCCAACCCTGAGCAGTGTGAGTAGTCGGTCATACTAACAGAATGTTTGAAAGGGAAAACATACAAGGAACCAAGACTAAAAATACCAATGACAGCGATCTTCTGCCCAAACGCCAACCTCAATCTTATAACCTCATATAGCGGCAGTCCAAGAATGATAAAATCCATCAGACAATGCGTTAGATCTGTGCCAAGGTAATATTTTCCAATGTTCGAGAGACACTTTCCGTCGATGGACTTATCCCAGTAGGCCTGGACAGGCATGCAGTGAAAAATGGTCATAAATGTTCTTATCGTGATCCAAATTCCACTGCACACCATGAGGATAATGATCGGTACGCGGATTGACGTAAATTGAAAGAGGTGCCGGTAAAATGTCAGCACGGCCATCTTACTGAGAAAGATGGACCATGAGTAAAGAATCTCGCTTGCGAAAAGTATCTCGTGCGACTTTTCGAGAATGTAGTCGACCTCGGAGGCGGGTAGGTAATCGATCTTGCGACCCATGTGATAGCATGTCGTCCCTTTGGAGAAGAAAAAAGTGTCAATTGAGTTTTGGAGAGGAATGAAGATGAGAAAAGAAAACGGTTGGTGGCTTACAGACGATGAGTAGGATTGAATAGCCAAGCGCCACAAACTAAAAACACCAGAAAAATGAGTATCTATTGCAAATTGATGAGACATGAGATGACATGAAATTAAATAAGGTGGTGAGGTAAATGGTGGGGTTGTGCGTGTGTTGCGTACCCAAGCGGCGATGGACAAACCGTCGTCATAGCCAACACCTCTTTTTGTCATGCGCCTCGCCTTGATGCGCAGTAACAAAGCGAGGGCGCTTGCGGGCACGGGAATGATGATGGCGGTCCAGACATTGGGGACCCGGCTCATGGTAACTGTGGGAGGAGCAACAAACGAGTGCTGCTACGATGAGGAGGCATTTGGGGCCTCCTTTGACGGAGATTGGATTGCGAAGGGAGAAAGAAGACGAGCAGAGAGAAAGTGAGACTTGACTTGATGAAGATGTCAAGGCAAAGGAAGAGAGAGGAAGAGGAAAAAAGAGGGGCGAGTGGAGAGAGCTTTATGCCGATGGGAGGGACAAGACAAGACAGGTAAAGAAGAAAGCCAAGATTAGCGGGAGATATGGTGCTGTACGGTAATCAGTGGATGGGGATGGGGATGGGAACCAACAAAGACCCCGATCCGACCAACTGGGGCCAAAGATTTAGTTCCCTTAGTTAGCTGGTCGAGTCCATTAGTGATTGCCACCGCCGGGCAAATGTTGACAGCAAGCAAGCAAACAAGCAAGCCAAGCCAGGTCAAGGTCTAGCCAGCTGTGTGTTGTGCTGTACAGTACTGTATCACCATGACATGACATGTATCAGTCAGGCCAGTGCAACCCCAGAACCCCAAAAGCCACAGCCCAGTTCAGTCCAGTCCAGTCCAGTCCAATATTGCGCCAAAAGCAAAGGGAAAGGCTGTGAAGCTGAAAGAAGAGTGCGATAAGGGTCACCTCCATCTCATCCCCCCTGCCAACCATGCTGCCATGCATGGAATATTACGCCCAGCTACAGTTGGTAATAACTTGTCTTTCATTTCAAACCACCCATCCCATCCTGACCGACCATGCCAATCAATCAATCAATTAATCAATGCCTTTCCCAACCCCGGCTCGAAGGAATCTGTCCCCGCTCACAAAGTCGCGCACCCACCCATCACACCCTCTTCTCTTTCTTTGACTTCCCCAGACTCAAACGCGAAACCAAACCAGATCAGGATAAGCCAAGCCAAGCGGGCAAACATGTTAGGACCAGAAAAGAAAGGCTCACGCGACACGGCCAAGATTTCTGTCCACTTGATAAAAGCACTGATCATTTGACCCACGGTGATTGGACTCGACTCAAAAGATAAGAAGGCATGCCATGCGAAATCCCAATCCAAGTTCAAGCTGGATTACGCGGTTGATGATAGGCTTTTGCAAATACGGCGGCTGCCCGTTTTCTCAATTTCACAATCAATGCCACCTTCTTAATACAGCCTAGTCGCAATTACAGCTGGATGCAAGATTTCCTTCTTTTTGTTCTCTGGAAGGTTTTTCTGATTCACTTTTCTCAAAGGATTCGACTCGCATCCAGGTCAAATCCAGTCATCCACGTCATTGCACTGCCGTGAGTGGACTGGGAGTCTGGTGGTCTAGCCTTGGCTGTAGCGCCAGAGAGAGGGTCCTTTTCTTCGCTAAAGCAGTGGATTCAACGCCTTTGGGGCTTGTTATACCCCAGATTTTACTTCCCACCACGTGAACTCTTATTGAATCCACTTAGTCTGTCAAAATCCAACGAGCTTAGCCGTTTAAAAGAGGCGGTTCTTGTAGTTTCAGCGTTTTTTGTATTGTGAGGGAAAAACGTTGGTGCTAGGTAGGATGTGTTGGTTCGTGCAGGGAATTGGCAGGTGGAAGGAATGGATGGTTACCAGGATGAGGTTATTTGGCAGCCTGCTTTGCTTATCACTCACTCTGGATTGATCGACGCTGTACAACAGTTTGGCTTGGTAGTGGTGTGCACTTCAATCTGACAAACAGCCTTGCCAAGCAGGCAGGCTGCAGTGTGCTTTAGAATAGGTTGCAGTCTTTTCTTTGTTTAAAATTACACATTACTCTTTGCAATAGATCGACAAGATAATGGGAACGAAGTACGAAAATAAAGACACTGTTCGCAACAGCTTATCACTGAGCTTGGACACTGTGTTCTGTTTAGGTGGCCCCCAAAAGCAGAGCCTGGTCAACTGTAGGGTAAGGCTGTGACAAATGTCGGCGCGACCGCTTTACATCATCTTCAGAATTGTGAGAGAGTCGTCTATGCACATGCACATACAGATGGCGATCAGTTTCGACCTCGTTCTTGTCAAGGTAGTATTGAATTTGGTGTCGACAGAACACCGTCAAGTATTTTTGAGTACAGTCCATTCGCACGGATACCCGGCTGTTTGCAACAACTACCAAGGCCGCTTAACCCCACACCTCTTATCAGTAATTGTTTTAAATCGCAAACTGATAGTCTGCCTTCGAGCAAGATTTAACGATAACAGAGCTTATATAATATGTATGATGGGTGATTCGCACACCGGCTATGATGTTTGTTCCAATGCGATTGCTTTTGATGTCTTGAAAAGTCGCACAAGGTGATGAGCTTGATAAGACAAACGTGTTGTTTTGTGCTGATCGACCTAGATGAAAGATACTTAAGTAAGCGGTCATAACGTGTGGGCTTGGAAGTATTTGCAATCTCAGTCTATCTATGACTTGATTGGTTTCACAGACAGATCAGTGGAGTGACCCTGCAATTCCACAGCGCGTGACACGACGCGTAATGACGTAACTTTTCACAGAGATCCTCCTAAACTCAACCATCATTAGTATACTATTCCTGATACACGTGAATATTTGTATCTTAAGCATATACTTGTTCAACCTCGTCTTCAATCTGACACGAATATGGCTGAACCTCGCACGCCTTCCAATCCCGCAGTGTTGGACGCAATGAAAGCAGTACGTTCCCTGTAAACGACTTAGCCCAGATCAACTAATCTGTGCATGGCTTACACAGAGTATCATCCGTGACAAGCAACCCCAAGCACGAGTGCAAGCCTTTGCCAAAGAAAATGCTCCCCCAGAGATGTCTATCACTTCAAAGCCCATATCCAAAACCACTCCTGCTTCGGGAAAGAAGCGCAAAGCGGAAATGTCTCTTGAGGAAGAAATCGCAGCGTACAAGGCAGACCTCGACGACGTGATTTGCACAGATCAATTCGAGGATGACCGGCTTCCTAGCTGCAGCTCCATCCGCACAAAGATGAACAAGCTCTTCGATGGGGGTATTATGTCCAAGGCGGAATTTTGCAGGGCTACAGGTGCAAACTCCAATTCGTTGAACATGTTTCTCAAGCAGAAAGGCCCATACGGTGGCTCTGGTAGTACTGTCTGGCGTAATGCATACAATTGGTTCAAGCAGCGTGAAGTAATGGGCCTCAAGATGCCGGATCCCAAAAAACGCCAAATCAAGGAGCAGAAGAAGCAAAAGACCGCTGATGGAACGGCAGCCAAGGGCTCCTCATCTGTAACAGGCCTGCCTGACATAAGTGATATCCATCTCCAGGACGAAGAAACAGACGAGGTTCCTATCTATGACGACTGCGACGAGATTCGCCGCAAGATCAACGCCCACATGAGAACCCCCGGTCTCACGCAAGCCCAATTTTGCCGGGACTTGTATGCCCAGTTTAAAGCGCCCAAGTGCAAGGGAATCCAGTCGAAACAGCTGTCCGATTTCCGCGGGGCGAAGGGTGCGAATGCCGGTGCAAAGAGTTCTGTGTATTATGCGGCGTATGTGTACTTTGAGAAGTTGAGGATCGCACAAGGGAAGCCCACGACTCAGCACCACGAGTTGATGATGGATTTGTACCCCGGAGGTATGCCGAGGGATGTCGATGATCGGACTACGTGGTTCGTTGGAGCTGCTTAGAAGGAAATCGTGAATGATGAAAACTGTCGTTGTTATAATCAGCTTAGTCTTCGTATCTGTTAAGGCTCTTGTACAATACCTTTACCATGGTCATGCTAGCTGGCACGAGAACGAGAATGTATTTTTCTTGGGAATTTTTACCACCTACGCGGAGCCGTTAACCTGCGAATTTAATTGCTTCCTCTTGGAATTTCTTTACATCAAGCTAACGTGACAGCAGAATGGAAGCAAGTCTCGGATCATTGACCGGAGAGCTTAATACACAGACGTTACTCAAATTACCTGCAGGTCATCGTGATATACATGCTGTGTCTTCACACTTGAAAATCTGGTCTGTTCATGATCTGATCTGCCGCGGCGGGGTAAATATGGCTGAGCGCTTTCGTGACAGATCATTTACCTAGCCGGTTTATGCACGTTTATTACATGCAATGGGACTTCAACGCTCGTAAAAACCTACCAACAGGTCTGTTTTGAAGAGCGGAGCATAAACTGTTGGCTCGGAAGATCCGACGTGTTACGCAGCATACAGGGCACCCTGGGAGCTCGGTAAAATGATAAATTCAAAGTTCTGCCATGTATCAGGCAATTGTGATTCTCTCCCCAAATTTTCTTCTTCTTCGTAGTGAGATTTTTAATACAGACCGAAATAGGCTTAAATAGTTGACGATGTCAACTCAAAACACTCAGCCGTTGGTGGCTGACCAGCAGGTAGGATGATTCCTATCATCCAAATAAGCCCCATCCGACTCTAACACGTCTATAGATTGCATACGACAGTGATTCTGTATACACTGAGGTACAACACTCTCCCAAAACCAAGGTTTTCTCATAGCACATAGCCCAGTGACTGACGTTTCTCCTATCTCCTCTAGGATGTCCAATCATCGACTCAAAGCATAAGCAGCAGCATTCTCCAATATCGACAGGAAAATGGAAGAACCTATCATGGATATAAAGATGGGAGTCAGTAAGAAACCACCGCATAACAAAAGCAGTGCTGATCTTGCAGAATATAACGTCCCCAACGATGATCAAGAGAATGAGAGACTGGGTAAGGAAGTTTGCTCGGTGGTTAATAGTCCTTGACTGATGAGACCAACCAGATTTGCAACATGCTCTTTTCCTCCGAACTTTCGATGATAATCTTGGATTCGCCCCACCAAATGATCCAGAAGCCGACGTCAAGCATGCCCTAGATATAGGCACTGGCACAGGAATCTGGGCTATGGATTATGCCGATGAGCACCCAGCTGCTGAGGTTTGTTAACTACGCCCTCACGTTCAGGATCTATACTAAAAGATATTGGAGGTTATCGGGATCGATCTGTCTCCCATCCAACCAAGCTTGTAAGTTTGCAAAGCTCCCCCCCCATAGTTCAGCTAACAGTTCAGTGTTCCGCCAAATGTTCGATTCATTATTGATGATATCGAAGAAGAGTGGCAATACTCAACGTCATTCGACTACATCCACAGTCGCATGATGAACTCCAGCGTGGCGGACTGGGCAAGCTATGCTGCCAAGATCTATGAGTGAGTCGAGCCCACCACCATAAGGGCGACGTTCCACAGCTGACTAGGAATAGCAACCTCGAACCCGGTGGATACGTCGAACTACAAGAAATTGACGTTTTTGTGAAATCCGATGACAACACACTGACGAAGCAACATAACCTCTACCGTTGGGCCGAACTCCTTCAAGACGCATCCGAAAAGTTAGGTCGCCCGTACTTCAACCCAAGTGGCCTCAAAGAAGTCCTCGAAAAAGCAGGCTTTGAGGATGTCACGGAGGTCAAGTTCAAGTGGCCTTCTAACCAGTGGCCTAAGGACCCCAAACACAAAGAGCTGGGTCTGTGGAACAATGAGAACGCGCGGTTCTTTCTCGAGGCTGTGGCTATCGCACCGCTCACAAGAGCTCTAGGCTGGTCGAGAGAGGAAGTCGCTATCTTTATCGCGCAGGCAAGAAGGGAGGTTAGTGACACAAGGATTCATGCTTATTGGCCTATGTAAGTTGTATAATTCTTAATTCGTCTTCTAAAAGCTAACGATATATCAGTATCTCGGTCCACGGACGGAAGCCAAAAGTAGCTTGAGTTGTACGGAACGACTGCCAGAACATGTGCAAATAGATTCCAGCATACAACGAGTGGGGAACAAACAATTCGTATCTGTCTTTATCTCCACCTCCAAGATAGTCCCAAATCTCCTCCTGGTCGATGATACACCATTCTTGTCTCATCAGTGGAAACTCCGGGGGCTGTTGCGTTTCTTAGTCGTATTCTTTATCCTGACGCCTCCTGGACAACCTGAAGGCCAATCGTTCTCTCATCCAACTAATCGTCTTTGAAAGATTCTTGACTTGGGTGCCTTTTTGGTAGTTAAAGCGCATGGGAAGCTGCCATCTTCATCGTAGTTCGCTTCAGCAATGCATTGCCATATGTTATCTCCAACACAATAAAACTCGGTCTTGAGAATGAAAGAACAGACTAGAATAGCAACAAGAACCACTTGCTCACTCAAGACACCTATAGTAGTCCAGATACGTTCAGGGGTTCTACGAGATTGAGAATGTGGAACCTAGAAACCTGGGCGGTCTGATTGGCATCAAAATAGGGAAGCTTATTGTAGTAAGCCATATGACCCATGGGTGTGCATGATACCTTCCAGGCCTTTGCCGAGTTGTTCATGGCTTTCAGCGTATCTTGAAATATTTGTTGGTGGACTCTGTTGAAGATTTGGTAACTGGGTTTCGTTCGTTCATCGTCTTCATCAAACCCTGACACATCTAGTGCATGAAGCCCCTGGTATGTTCTATCAATAGCCCTCTCCAAATCTGTTCTTAAGAATGATTCACCAAGTCAGAACAGGAGGCTTGAGTTTGGAAAGGTTTCCGAACAGGCCAGACACTCGCTGAGAGACAAGTAGCAGCACGACGCAGCACTGAAACATTGAAGGTCAAATTCGAAGGCTGCTAGTTGTGATTACGCCGATAGACTTTCAAATATGTAGAGACACGATCGAACATTGCACGAATGGTAGGTTTCGATTTTATCAAAAGTTCGCTGTAGTGGCGCCATTGCCTGGGGATGAGGAATTGACAACCACCTGTCTCGAGCAGCATTGGTGGGAAAAGTCGCTGGATATCTAGTGGATAAAACACATGACTGAATCATATCACGAAAAACTGTTCAAGACCACCGGGCATGAACAAAACTTGTTGCCAAAGAGAGCCTCTGCCCATGTGTGACGTCGCAAGCCTTGGGCTATCTGGTGTTATACTGCAGAAGCAGTAAGGATAAGGTAAAAATGGCAAAATGCAAAAACATACAACAGCGGGGATTCGCTGGTCGTCACCGACCCAACTACTAATCCGCCGGTTAGTGGCTTGACTATGGGAGAGCGGACGGGATCCCGTATTTTCCACTACCTTTGGTCGTATGTGCTAGAGGAGCATGAATTTACGCTCTATGAGCTTATCCACAAACTTACAGTCACTTAGAGAAACTGCAGGCCTGAAGCCCTCAGCTTCTCACCCTACACTCTTTGAACTACAGGTCTGTTACTGCCTTCTTTGACAATGGCTACTATGGAAGGATGTCTACAAGCACTTGGCAAATGGTTATTTTTGCATCGTTCATCATCACTCATTATTTCTCTCGGGCTGTGGTATTGGGCAATGCAAGGGATTGCTGATATGGACAAACTCATTGTCTTCAATATTTACGTCTGACTGCCATCGCAGACGTCCTTTTCCACGATGACTACATCATACCTTCTTATTGTTCCGCTAAATCAATGACTGCACCTGGGAATAAAAAAAGTTCGCAATTGACACGGTTTAAGTATACTCTAAGTAACTTGGCTTGCCTTGATTCTCTCGTCAAATCTACTATGTCTTCTCTTGATAATACTCCTTCGTCTTAATGATTGTGCTGTCTCGCACCCTACAGACTTGCGATGTTCAGCTCAGTGACATGCTCCACTGAATATCTCACAGCAATCGCCAAATGCCAAGCACAAAAGCATGCCGCTTGATGCGTCAAAACTCGACTTGACCCGTTCTTTGCAATGTTTCCATAGCGATGAATTCTCTTTTCAGTTACCAGCCTCACTTTTGAAGAATATTCTTCCGTCACTGTGATATTCATTCGTTCAATTCGTCCAAGAGTCCATTCCACCCTCGGCGCTATCGCTATCCACAATACCGGTCACCCTAGGGAAGCGAAATTACAGCGGACAAAAAAAAGTGGCTGGGCCAGAGATCAGAGTTTTCACAGCAGCCTCAGGCCTAAAGAAACAGAGTCCAGGAGACCCACAACAAACCTCTATAAAAATCGAGCTTCCCGCCGGCCATTTGGACTTTTCTTCTTTTCTTCTTTATGTCGACAATACTTCAGAGAATCATTTCTATAGTATTCGACCTTCTCTTGGTTCCCTAAAAGAGCCACAGATCCCACCCTGGTTGATGAGTGTATATCCTCGACACCCTAGAGTGAATACCTTGGTCCTCTCGCTCTGTCCGCAAGGATGGCGGTGACTGTCTTGTGCAGTCTCTGTATAGAGAGTTTGTTTTCCTCTTGATGATCTCGACCCCAGCCGTGGTCTGCCTTCGGGCGCATAGCTGGGGTGGGTGTTGATGGACGTCTGACAGGCGTGTCTTCTTCTCTTTTTCGTTGCTTTCTAGGGCTTGCCTTGGGAGTGAGGAAGATGATAGAGCTGCGATGATAGTATCGCAGTCTTTGGCATCCTGCATCTTGAATTGATAGTGAATGTTACCCTTGACTCACTCTGAGATCTGCCATCTTACTCCGTGGCTTATTTCTATTTTTGTTCAAGGAAGAGGAATGAAGCCCAATACTCACCGCGTATACTAGCTCTAAAGCTCCTGTGGATATAGCGGTCCATCATCACTGGCTACATACTTAAACCTTTAAACCCGCTTGTAAGACGGAACTGTCATAAATTTGCGTCTCCTTCGTCAATATGCTTGAGATAATAGGGGATTGATGCCTGCAAATCTCTAGTGTTTCTTAGTGTACTGCACTGCTAGGTTCCATTCCGAACACCCGAACTATACGCTGCTATGAACACTACCACTTGTTTGTGTCACACAGGGAGACTGCACAACACCAAGTCCCTCTGGCTCTTGATTAGGCACAAAAGTTGTGCTGTTCCATTTTATTTGGTCACTTGAGAGACTGTCGGTAGGTAAAACAAGTATGACCAAAAGTGTCTAAAGCATTTGTTCGTTTCAAACACGACTCTGTTCTGCTGCAGTGAGGAGAGCGTGAAAAGCAGGGCGACACTCACTCACGTATAAAAGCTCGCACCAAAGCATTTCAAATCAAAGTTAAACCACGTTGAAAACTCATCAAACTTGACAACATATCAAATTTCCAAACAAGACATCTAACTCAACACTTACAGATCCAGCAACCATGTGTCACAAGAAGGTTGAACTATGCGTGGTCTGCGAGTCCGACATGAACCCCTCAATCACCAAGTGTAAGGACGCCCCGAAGGACATCCACAGATGCAAAAATTTCGTGGAGGACGTTGTCACCGGAACTAAACATTGCAAATCTTGCGCTGATGACGTTCCCGGCGAGATTCCTTACTGGGCCCGATTCTAAGGCCATGGCTTCGTTGATGCAGCATGTCTAGACTCTTGAGAGAGGCCCCCAAAATGCGCACAGATAGCCAGCTATTAGACTGGTGCCCTAGCTAGATATTGACAATTCAATGCTTACTTATCTCACTATCATGGCTTGTGAAACCTCCTACTTTTCACCAATCTTACTTATATCGTAACAGCTTATGAATGCCTGAATATTCATCATGTCTTTATTAACATGCAGCTGGGTTGCATGTTTTTGTGATAAGATGCTGCAGTCTGAACGATACACACTATGAAATTAATACTGAAAGCATATGCCAGCATTGCCCAGTTCCTATCCTATTATTAGTTTCCACATTCTATTACGACTGTTATTCAGAAACAATCTGTTAAGAACATAAGTGGTCTCCGAATGAAATAATGTATTGTTCGCTGAACACTACCGTTACCTCTTTGTCATTAAGGGCCAGTGCGGTTACCATCTCATTGTTTGTGCACGACAAAGAGACCAACGTTGAGAATAAAGCAATTGACAATAACGAGAGCAAGTGAAGATGTATATATCCAAGAATTTTATCCGATCATCTTGTGTCCTTATCACAAATTTCAACACTACTTTACGAGACAACACAAACATCAGCAGCAATGTGCACTATCCCCAACGTTACAGATTCATGTGGGTTATGCGACTTCACAGTTGAGTATCCCCCGGGACACTTCCTCCCAAATGAGAAAGACAGATGCAGAAACTTTCACAGAGGTGAAGACTGCGAGACCAAAGGCATTCGAGAGGTGGAACGCCGCAACTGGCTTTGCCACAAATGCAGCAGAGATCCCAGCCGAAGGATCCTTGCACATAAGGCTTACTCGATGAGGTGATCCTCTCGAGACAGATTTAGCTACCGATCACTTCAGATAAGGCCAGACACACAAATTATAAATTCTTCAAATAACTTATGTAATAGAGCATATGATAGAGGTGAAGTAATGAATCTTACACAAGTGTTCATAATTATAACATCCGTGAATATTTTGTGATCACTCTGTCAACGCTTGTAGGATTAATCTCCTACCGTTGTAATCAATACGAATATTAGAGCCTCAAGCCAGATGGATTCACCGCTAGCACCAGGTTCTTAGGCTTGCTCCGCGCGCATATCCCCGACAGCTTATGCAGATGGTAGGGCTGGACTACGACTACGTCGATATGAGTTCCACTTTGGACCCTGAATTAGCATTGAGAAACGCTGGTATGGTCTAGTGTAAAGCCAATGAAACGAACTAGCTGTAGACCGATAAGGTGCCATTTCATGCAATAGGAATCTTCATGTTCAAGCTTACTGTATTGTTGTCCTTTTGAGCGAATTCCCGCCCCCAACCTCTCTGCCATAGATAAACTAAGTTGACGTACAAGGTAAAAGTCCGTGAAGATTGATTCCGACCCATCTCCAATGGAACAGTAGCTGTAAACAGCCCAACAGCCATTGATGAAGCTGACAGCCGGTAATTACGTGGGGTCTTTGCACAGTCCGCTAAGCCCTTCAGCCCTTCAGCCCAGCCCCACCATGGACATGTCCGCGGACGAGTCCGCCAAGTGTCGAAGATACCATCTCCGATTGGCTGCACAGGTCCTTGCTTAAATGATCAATATTGTTATAAGAAGATGACATGAGCGACATAGTAAGACTCGATATCCCCATAACATTATCTTCGGTACCTTGTAAAATACTCAATACGTCTCTACATCTCCTCAACAACTACATATCTCTACCAACAGTATCTACACATTCAACATGCCTTGCCATCCTAGCGAACCTGAATTCCAGATCCACGACATTCCCAGCCTTCGTGGTTACATTGCAATCGTCACTGGTGGTAGGTTGCTTGCTCCCCTGTTCTCCACGCAGAAACTGACTGTATAGGAAACTCTGGAATCGGCTATGAGACAACTCTCCAACTTGCCCTCAAGGGTGCCCGAGTCTACATCGCCAGCCGCTCAAGCGACCGTGTCAACAAGGCCATCTCAGAAATGCAAAAGAACAGCCCTGATTTAGATCTTCACTTCCTCAAACTGGATCTCCAAGATATGCAAAGTATCAAGGATACAGCCGCCGATTTCATGAGCAGGGAGAACCGCCTTGACATACTCATCAATAACGCTGGTGTAAGTCTTATCACGTAGGTGCAATTAACAGCACTAACAAACTTCCAGATCATGAATAGTCCTTGGCAGTTGACCAAAGACGGACATGAAATCCAGTGGCAAACTTGCTTCCTTTCCCATCACGCTCTTACCATGTCCTTGATGCCTCTCCTCGTAGCAGCCGCTCAAGACAGCGGTCGAATGGACCGCGCGAGAATTATCAACGTTGCTAGTGATATGGCTCTCAGGATGGGCCCTGAGACGATCCACTATGACGACCCTAACCTCACCAACGAGACTGGAAGGCTTGCGCCATGGTACGAAACACCCCTCTTACATTTTTGCAGGCCAGTTGCTAACTGATCAAAGGAGGAGATACGGCCACTGCAAGGAGGCTAGCATCATTGCCGCTAAAGCCATAAACGATCGCTACAAATCGGACGGAGTCACAGCATACTCTCTCCACCCAGGACTTGTCAAATCCAACCTTCAGTCTCATAACCCTACTCTCCTCGGCAGTGTAACCCGAGTGATGTTCAAGGTCGGCCCGTCTTCTACTCCTCTTGAAGGAGCCATGAACTCTCTCTTCTGCGCTACCAGTTCGAGAGCCTACGAGAACTCCGGCAGATACTACGTACCGGTGCAAAAGCTTGACGACAGGGCGAACAAGTGGCTCGATGATGCTCAGGCTGTCAATAAGTTGTGGGATCTGGCTACCAGACAATGCCAGGAGCATGGATTCATGATCGAGAACTTGCCGCGATACTATTCTTAATCGGCAAGAGCAGGTTGCCTATGTACCATGATAGATAGAGCGTATGTTTTAGTAAGCGATCGATGTTGTTAATAGAAGTATATACCCTGCATGATGGTACCTTCGTCTGTCTATTCCTTCAGCTTTACGAGCTTCATAGACTCCTCCCACAACCTCCCTTCCGCTTCCTCATTATATATCCAAGCTGCATACCCCGGCGCAATCAATGAGGGACTGTTATCTGGCTGTACTGGAGGTTCCTCTTCACAGTTGCTAAGATACTTTCCACCTCGACCCTCCCAGTCCTTGCTCAATGCCGCGTAAACAGTCGTCGCAGCTCCTTGCTCAGGGCTTTTCAGATACTGTCCCAACTCCCCTTCCCAGTCGAACTTACTAAGGTCAACATGCCGACCCAAGTTGGTCATAATAGCGCCTGGATGAGCAGCGAGAGCATGGATGCCTTGGTTTCCGTATCGTCTCTCAAGCTCGACAGCGAAGTAGATGTTGGCTGTCTTGGATTGTCCATAAGCAAGCCAAGGGTTGTAAGGTTCTTTTTCGAAGTTGAAGTCATCAAAACGAACGCCTCCATGGCGATGACCTTTCGATGTGACAGAGATGACGCGCGACTGGAAGGATGGCGTAGAAGCGGTCAGAAGAGCAGGCTTCAGCAGTTCGAAGAATAAGAAATGGCCAAGATGGTTGGTACCGAATTGTGTTTCAAAGCCATCCTCGGTTCTCCCTTCTGGAGTAGCCATTGTTCCGGCGTTGAGAATGAGGATATTCAGACTTTTGCTCTTCTCCAAAAAAGATTTGGCAGCATCTCGTACAGACGAAAGAGAGTCAAGTCTCAGCTCAATTCCATAAACAGGCGCCGCGGACTCCGCTTCAGGCCAGGATTTGATCTCTTTGATGGCCTTTTCAAGCTTTTCAGAGTCTCTTGCCGTGATATAGACAGTAGCACCAGTCGCATGGAGAACTTTGGCAGTCTCGAGACCAATACCCGAGTTGCCTCCTGTGATGAGTATGACCTTATCGGTGAGCTTCCCCAGCAAATCCTCGTCCTTTACGATTTGGAGGGCTGTTGGTCGTGCGTCGCCAGGGCCTTGGGGATTGGCGTGGAGTTCTGCGTATCGAGACATCTTGTCTCTTGAGGTAGGTTTGTAGAATTTAGAAAACAGCTTGGACAGTAATGAGATGATTATAGACTCATGCAGTGGAATTAACGCACACTTTATATGCAATGCGGACTTAACACATATCTCTGAGGACGTAGTATTCTGAACGGTTTCCGCATTGTATCATGAAGAACACGGCGATATCGCAAACTCCGGGCGGAGTTCTTGAACTCCGCTACTATGCTTTATTGCTCATTACCTGTCTGATCCATTACTGTAGCTACTGGCTGTGAGCTTGTTCTCAGAATGAGTCGAAACCCCATTCTTATCTCCGAAATGGCCTACTTCCGCGCTACCTGCATAAAAATGGATCAGGTCCAGGTACCTGAACTATCCAGTTGCAAGGTGAACAAAGCCGATAAAGTGATGATGTGAGCCACACTATAAGCTCAAATCTACATGGCGAATATGCGAGTTATGGTTTACACTATAATTTTTACATATGTAGTTCGAATGCAGATTTGCCACGGTACTGAAACCATCATGTCGGCAATCACAGAGTTGACCGTCTACGCGGTTTGAAGCTAAACCGGGGTTGTTCAGGCTGATGATACCCTGGTAATCCTGGTACTCCATCAAGATCGGGCTGTTCAAAACTTTAGCTACAGCAGCGGAGTTCTATGGTTCGACAATAAGTCACGCTGTTTTTGGGGACACCCGTGCTTCCAGATGTGAGAGAATTGAACTACCGACGATATTTATTACATGCTACGTATCAATTTCCATATTTCGCAAATTGCACTTCCGAAGATGCCGACGACGCACTGCCTCTTGGTATATGCTGTATACCCCCAGGTGATCCACCCTCCAAGCTCCCCCTTTCATGGTCGGGATATCTCTCGCTATGAACAGTAATCTCAGTTGTTTTTATCAAGTCCGTCTCGTTACCAAATACACGATGACTGCCGTTGCCCTTCCCAACACGAACTTCATAATCGCCTGTGATTGTTGCTTGAGCACCAGTGAACTGCTTCCTTCTATCACGGTTGATGGTATCAAGACCGATATCGTCACCATGTTGTGTGGCACCATGGCTGGGTCCGTACGAACTCTCGTTTCGTCCTCTTGTAAGTTCGACGAGACGATTGAGAATGCTGAATTCCAGCTTGAGCTTGACACTGTAGACCAATGGCTTCCATGCAGTCTGGATGTCGAACAGGTTCGCGAACTCGAGAGCAAGAATGGAGACGTCGAGGAGAATGACGAGGATGTTGACAATGATCAAATGGTTCAACACCATCTTTGTCTTGGTGTTGCCAATGCTTTTCTCTAGTCTCAAACGTTTGGTTGTCTCCCAGACATAGAGACCTGAAATGATGATCTCCTGAACAAAGAAGATGCTGAGTTGGATCTTCTCAAAGACCTCGTATGGCTTCTGAAAGGGCTCGGGGTTTGAGGAACCGACACCATATACCAGGATGATAACAGGAAGATGCAACCAGACTGCGTTGACAATTATCATGATCAAGACCATCTTCAACCAACGCTGGTTATGCATCACGATATGTAACCGTGAGTACAGAACAACAGATTGTCCCGTAATCATGGTGCACCACCCGATGAGGATAAGCGTAGAGGTCAGGTACCGCTGATCAGACAAAGAGAGATGCAGGATAAGGTATCCGGTGCCATTGAACGCGATACCCCATGTTGCAATGACAAAACTCCAAAAGTATAAACCGCTGCGTTTCTTGAAGCTGCCAAAAATGTAGGCATTGAGTTCGAGGACGTTATAAAAAGCGATGCTGATAAAGACGGCGATTACAATGGCGACGGCGCCGCTCTTGGTGTTGATTTCGGCCATCTTTGGGGACGGTGGAGCATTGTAGGGCGAGGTGATCGACGAGACAAGGGAAAGAATTGGTAAGGAGGGACAAGAAGATGCAAAACGCAGGCTGCGTGGCCTGGGCAGTGGTTGTAACCTTATACGAGAATGACGAGTTTCTGCAAAAAGAACTGCAAAGCAAGCATACTTCGAGATTGTTTGTCCTTATGTAAAGCGACACATACGGCACTTGCATCCTCTCCCAACACCTTACATGACTCTGGTGGCGGTCTCACCATTACCATCAGATTCCTCTTCTGATCATGCAACCGACACCTGGGAACTCCCCTACTAGGTTCTTTTGCATTGAAGAAAAAGAGGGGGCCATTTTAATCAAACTCAAACTTTAATTTTCCTCCGCACGAATCCTTGCATCAAAAGCCTGGTTCATATTGCATTGTTGTATTGCATTTCCAACCATGACGAAATGCAGTTGCAGAATCGCTACCAAGGCTGCGGGAAGAAGGATTTCTCAATTCCTACAAGATCTTCATCTTCGTGGAGACGTGTTGCGAACACTTAGATAGATCTGCAAGATCGGTTTAGATACCCAGTTAAATGTTTCGGAAAGTCCCTCATGCCAAGCTAAACGCTGTCAACGCCACGCCTGATTCTCTCAGCTGCGGCATCCTCTTGGCAATGCAGGGGGCTTTTGCTCTGTTTACCAGTTCTTCTTGAGGATGCCCTTAAGTGGAAAACAGATGAGCTGGGCCTCCCGCAACGGGGCTTAATGTTTCCTACTCTCCGTCTTACCAACAGCCGGCGCCAAGGAGCCTTCCGTGCCGCAAGCCACAACTTCTAACTAACTTCTACAGCGTTCCGGTTTCCACCAATTCAGGACTTTACCTGATGAGTACCTCGCTTCGAAGAATGGACATTACGTTCCGACAATTAGAGTTGGACGTTATGCGTTCTTCGGCTTGCCGAGTCACCGTACTGCTAGTGCAGCGGCGCAGCCAAGCTGCAGCATATAGGAGTCACACTGTTTGTATCGTGTTGGTTCAGTTACGTTGCTCACCCAAGCTGAGACAAGGATATACTTCTCGTTTCAACGCTTCAAGCACCAAAATTGTCAGGTCACATCAGCTAGTTGCCCCTGACTCTCGGAAATGTCGTCTCTCGATCCGTCTGATAGTCTAGAACCCTATCAATCGTAAGTTGTTCAAGGATAGGAAGTGTAGCCTGCGAAACTCTAAATCGTACTCATCTCCCCACAAACTACAAGGTTCATTGTGTTGCTGCAGAGGTGATTGATTCGGATAATCCAGTGGCCCGCTAGCTTAAGCTTAACGTTGTAGATCTTGTGCGTTCTGGGCATACAATCCGGCAAATCCCTGCACCCCTCACTCTTCCGATTGTTAATGCCTCAACAAAATATATGCGTAGAGGACAAAATCAAGCTAGCAGCTTCCTAGAAGTTAGACGGAGTTATCGTTTGTTTAATTTGCGCAACCGTAGCTCTTGAGTCAAGTCTTTCGTCACAACCCAGTCCGTCGCCCATGCGCTGCCCAGTTTCGATCCTTGTCCCACCGGAGATGATCAATCGTTGACAAACTGCTTCGAAGGCACATATTTAGTGCAGCCTTACCATCCATCTTTGTCCTGCAGCTCAGCTCCCACACCTCACGGCTTCACCCTCCTCACCTCATTCGTTATGCCTTCCGCCATTGCTGTTCTTGTTGCCGGGGTTTGCGGCGTGGCAGCTGCCAAGCTTCCTTCCACGGCTCAGGTCATTGATCAGAAGTCGTTCAATGTCTTGAAGGACGTCCCACCACCTGCTGTGGCCAACGACTCACTGGTAAGCCTCTTCGCCATCAATATTCCTGGATTAAGCTGATTCATTGCAGGTCTTCACATGGCCTGGTGTGACTGAGGAGTCCCTCGTCGAGAAGCCCTTCCACGTCTACGACGATGAGTTTCTCGACGTTATTGGAAAGGACCCCTCTTTAACTCTTGTGGCCACGTCGGAAAGTGACCCCATCTTTCACGAGGCTGTTGTCTGGTATCCTCCCACCGATGAAGTCTTCTTCGTGCAGAACGCGGGAGCTCCTGCGGCAGGTACTGGTCTGAATAAGTCCTCCATTATCCAGAAGATCTCTCTTAAAGAGGCGGAGGCTTTGCGCAAGGGAACCCTGGGGAAGAAGGAAGTGAAGGTAACGGTGGTTGACACAGCGAACCCCCAGGTCATCAACCCCAATGGTATGTCTTTTATTACTGTCGCTGCGAAACACAATGCTAACAAGATGGATGATAGGTGGCATTTACTATAAGGGTGATATCATCTTTGCAGGTGAAGGCCAAGGTGACGAGGTTCCTTCAGCTCTCTACCGAATGAACCCGTTGCCTCCTTATAACACCACCAGTAAGTGCCTAAGCACTATTCTCTTAGAGGTACTTGCTAATATTGACTAGCCCTCCTCAACAACTACTTCGGTCGTCAGTTCAACTCCCTCAACGACGTTGGAATCAACCCCAGGAACGGTGATCTGTACTTCACCGATACTCTCTACGGATACCTTCAGGACTTCCGCCCGGTTCCTGGTCTGCGAAACCAAGTGTACCGTTACAACTTCGACACTGGTGCCGTAACCGTTGTCGCTGATGACTTTACCCTTCCCAATGGTAAGATCTCTTGCTGTCAAACTGTTGAATGATATTGACCTGGGCCAGGTATTGGTTTTGCTCCGGATGGAAAGCGTGTTTACGTTACCGACACTGGTATCGCTCTCGGCTTCTACGGCCGTAACCTTTCTTCGCCCGCCTCTGTCTACTCTTTCGATGTGAACAAGGATGGTACTCTTGAGAACCGTAAGACCTTTGCTTACGTCGCTTCTTTTATCCCTGACGGTAAGTCTCAATCACACCCCAGTCACTCGTTCTTGTACTGATTATTTCTAGGCGTGCACACTGACTCCAAGGGCCGTGTCTATGCTGGTTGTGGTAATGGTGTCCATGTATGGAACCCCTCTGGCAAGCTTATCGGCAAGATTTACACTGGAACCACTGCTGCCAACTTCCAATTCGCAGGAAAGGGAAAGATGGTCATTACCGGTCAGACCAAGCTGTTCTATGTTACTCTGGCTGCTTCAGGCCCCAAGCTATACGACTAGATGTCTCTCGTAGAATGGAAACGGATGTTCTGTCAAGATAGAAACAGTTATTAATGATTAATCAACCTTGTGAGCATACGAGCTCCATATTACACTATTATCTCATTATTTACGGTATCTCCTTTCTATAACGAGTCAAGTCGAGTTCAGTCCAGGATGTACTACGGAAGAGACATCCGTTGTGTCCCTCGCATCTCACCCGAGGTCTTGCCTCACTCGGAACCCGCTGAGATGATTTCAACGTAGTCCCGATGCCCCTCGGGTCATCTTCTGCTAGATCCCGGATTGATCTTGATTAGCAAACGGCTATTCTGTTTATAGTATGTTCGAAGTACCTTACTTTCATGTGAAATTGAAGCTAATTTAAGGTCTAAGGTGCAACCTATAACTATTAAATCCGTTCGGGACATGTCAGCGTCCCAATTGAGTATCCTATCGCGATACCACGAATCCGCATCACTTCCCCGCGCTCGGCTTCTTTGCACGCTTCAGGGATTAGCGTATGGAGCTTTATTGACTGGTGACCCACCACCGAGAACGATTAAATGAGGTAATGAGTTAAGTTCTATGGGTCCGGAATTAGGAAGAACTTTCGGTGTGGAATTTTCATTGTCAAAACATTGGTCGAGGATGAAGTCATCCGGGCAATTGCCCCCATATTCCTCTTGGCTGCCTTTAACTTGGACTTGGCATCATCAAACAGAAACTCTTTGATCTTCAGCCAAGAGATCTGGCCAAGACATCACTAATAGTTTGAAAACTATGTTTACAGAGTCAAGGCCGACAACTACGGCTGAGAAAGCGGCCAACAATGAGTCCTCGCCAGGTCCGTACAAGCCGATGTTGACATGAGAACAAAGTGCTGACCAAGACCATAGATCAACCCATTATCGTGCAATGGTCTGGCCCAGGTGATCCCGAGAACCCATACAACTGGTCTCTCAAAAAGAAATGGTTCGCAGTAGGTCTCGGCCTCTTCGCAACCTTCATCTCAATGATGAACGGTACAATCATCACCACAGCCCACGAAGCCATTGGTGAGGACTTTAACGTGAGCGATGAGAACTTTCCACATTCATACTGGCCCGTTACATCATGGGGTCTCGGAGGTGCGCTTTTCTCTTTAGTGCTACTACCGATCATGGAGGACTTTGGCATGAGAATCGTGTTTCTCTTGGTCTATACTGTGTTTCTCTGCTTCTTGATACCAGTTGGAACTGCGCCGAATTATGAGACACTTATCATCACAAGGTTCTTTAGCGGTGGCTGCTGTACCATTCTTGCGAATGCTGTAGCTGGAATCATAGGAAATGTCTTTGCTACCGATCGTGCGAGGACGATACCTACGGGGCTGTATATCATGATCTACTTGAATTCAAGCAGTCTCGGGCCAGTTATTGGAGCCGCTATATTTCAATTTCTGCCTTGGCGATGGATCGGATACATCGAGCTTATCTGGACCGGCGTCTTCTTCCCGATTTTTATCTTGGCCATGCCTGAAACGAGGGGTTCTGCGATCTTGACTGCACGGGCAAAGAAGCTGAGAAAGCAAGGCCAAAACGCGTATAGTCAGAGAGAACTTGACTCGAAATCTATTGTTCACGACATATGGACAAGCATTCAGAGACCTCTCTACATGCTCTGCACCGAATCAGTCGTCTTTATCTCCACCGTCTGGACCGCCTTCAGCCTAGGCGTCATCTACGTTTTCACCCAATCTGTCGAACAAGTCTTCAGTGAACTCTACGGCTGGAATGCCGTTGAAGCGGGCTACGTCCAAGCATCCATCGTGATCGGAGAAATCCTCGGTTTTGGTCTTTGCGTCCTGACGAACAATTGGTATTACGCTTCAGCATCGCGCAATAAAGAAGCACCCGGAACACCCATCCCCGAAGCTCGACTCTACGCTGCTGTCATCGGAGGATTTATCGGTGTAACAGGTGGAATGTTTGTGTACGCTTGGACAAGCTATTCGTTCGTGACGTGGGTGGGGCCTGCATTTGGCTTGATGCTTGTTGGCCTTGGAACGGAGGCTGTCGTTGTGAGCATCGCAAATTACTTGATCGACGCTTATAGCAATTATGCGGGAAGTGCAATCGGTGCGACTGTTTTGGGAGAGAACTTGGGAGTTGCATTTCTGCCGCTTGCTTCGAACAGCATGTATACGAACTTGGGTTTCCATTGGGCTAGTTCCCTTCTGGGGTTCATCTCGTTGGTTCTGGCCGCAGCACCGATTGGTGTTTTTATCTGGGGCAAGGAAATTCGCGCTCGAAGTCCATTCATGAAGGCGGCTATGTCGAAGCCTATGGAGTTCACTATGACACCAACGGAGTAACAGGTTTGCCGTGCGGCTACAAGAGATACTTATATTATGCATGACCAGATTGCAGTAACACAGTAGTTACAAATAGAGAATCTTTCTAACCATAAATATATCGATATGTCTTCCTTAAGTTGCACCAGTGTGTGTGTTGATCAACAAATAAAGATACTTCCAGCAAACCAGTCCTATAAGAGGCTACATATTTAGGCAAGACTCTTGCCAATAACAAAGCTAACATCATCCGCAAAGCTCTTATCGGCATCGAAAGTATGAACCCCACCGTTCGAAGCAGCATAGCCCCCGTTATCATAATGTCTAAAGTACCGGGTTGGATAGTTCCAAGATCTGATTGAGCTACCCTGGTTGCTCATTCCCTTCTGAGGGCAGAAAGTAGCATCTTCGTTGAAAGCTTTGCTTCCATCGCTCTTGTTGAGCACGAGGACGAAGTTGTAGTGTCTGATATAGCTACCAGGTGTATCGACAGACTCAAATGATACACAGCCACTATTGGCAAGGCCAGTGCGGACTGTCCAGCTGGCTTGCTTCTTGAGAGAGCTAGCACTGGATGAACTGACGACCTGGGTGTTGACGTCTGAGTTGGTGTGTGCCAGGTAACGGTCTGTGTATCCCTTTGTCGTCACCTTCAATGAGACAGATGATCCAACTGAAAGAGAATTGCCACTGGTCAGTGCTGTAGTAGCGTACTTAGCAGCCACGATGTTTGCCTGCACAGCATTCTCAGTCGCATCAGAAGGGTATCCAGAGGTCATGACACCCTCATAAAAGGTACCTTGTGCACCGACACTGTTATCGCCACCAATTCCCAGGATTATAGATCCTTCCTTCTTCATGGGATTGTATCCTCCATCGGGATACGCGCCGTTGTAGAACGTTGACAGAGCACCAGAAGCGGCGTTTCCTCCGCGGATTGACCAGGTTCCAGGCTTGCCCTTGACTACTGCACTGAGGAATCTATGAGTAACGGTAGGATCTGCGGCATTGTTCTTAGGGTTCTTGCCGGAGAAGAGACCATTCTCAAGATCTGCCATGATCCAAGGTCCCTTACCTGAGCCAGATCCCCAAACGGTGTTGTCACCAAAGTAGATGGCTTCCATGTGACCGTTTCCTGTATCTGTGCTGCTGGTCTCAGCGTTGCCGTAGTCAAAGCAGCAGCCTCCATTGTAGTGTGTACCGTCGAGAACCGCGTACATTCCTTCTGGCTGATCCCCTGTGGCTGAACCACTAACGTGGTTGTTGCGATATCCAGTACCAGGAGAGATGAAGACACCATACGCCTTCTTTCCATTGAGCGTTACAGGGGCGCCATCAGCACTGGCCAGATTATCGTAGCCATTGGCTTCGGGCCCCTTGAATCCGCCAGGAGGAGCTTGGGTCAAGTGGTTGTCCCGGCCAGATTGGTCGTAGATGATGGTAATGAGACATGTTGTGCCACTGCAGAACGAGTCTTGTGCAGAAGCATCAGCGACACTACCCGCTGAGAGAGGTCTGATGTCTGCAGTTTTGCCATCTGATGCACGCTTGATCTGGTAAAGCCCACCGTTGAAGCTGTCGAACAGGGCTCGAGTAGTGCTGTGGGCAGCGATGCAGGGTGTGCCGCCGTTCTTGTAGATATCGCAAGGTCCTGCGATGACAAGAAGTGCTGTGGTAACAAGACCAAGGCTCAAGATACTTTGCAACTGCATTATGGTATGTAGAGCCCTGTGGACTTGAAGGCGCGATATAAGTGATGCCTGGTATTATGATTATGGGCTCTAATATAGAAGTACAAAGATGGAGTGAGTTCTGATAGATAGAAAAAGGCCCAGATTACAGAGTCATTATATAGACAGATCTGTACAAGGAACTCATCACAACATATCCTGGTATCGCCTCGTATCGACTCATTATAACAGAAACACCTTCCAATTTCGACAACAGGGAGATCCACGTGAACCTTTGCAAAATCAATATCACAACGCTTCTTGAATGACAATGCCGAACGAGATAGAAAAAGCACCCCATTTGCTCGCTTCATCCACTTTCGCGGGGTATATCGATCGCGTCCGGGGGATCGTCCGAAAAAGGTCCATGGCTCGGGCCCTGCTGCAACCCCGCTACGGCAAGTAAGTGCCGATTCTGATGCGATCAAACCAGAGTCCAGGAGTGAGTATACGAGCTAGACAGTTTTGGTTCAACGAGCCAATGAGGATGGATTTCTGTCGACTATTTGGGAATGTGTCGGAGCGAAACGTGGTGTTGCTCATTACGATCAGATGTATTACGACAGATCAGCGTTTCTGCCCCAGATGTAACCGTAGCTCTGACTATGGGGCATCAGGAAGTTGGTCCTCAGACATTTAGGATACAACGAATAAACGGCCCAAGACTTGGTCCCAAACGGCAAAACCCTACCCACCAATGTCGCCTTATGCGTCTGACAATAGTGCCTCTCAAGGTGTTGAGGTCTGATTGAACGGTCTGACCAGTTATGAGTAAGCCTCTAGCGTTTCATTGCTGCACACGAAGCGGCGCTGTACTCTCTCCAACGGTTATTGACTGGGGGTTACTGCTAAATAACTCCTCAGGATCAACCTGTGCTTTGATCTTCCTCAACCGATCATAGTTCTCTCCATAGAGCCTCGCCACCAGTTGTTCCCTCGACCACTCAGTATCAGCATAATTGACAAAACCGCGGATTGGCACTCCCGCTTCTACCAGAGCCTCTTCAAACGGCCTCATCTCGTTCTTCAGATACGTTACCCCATCGTCTGGAAAGTTTTCTCTGTCAACAGAAGTACCATCCCATCTGATCAGCCACAAATTCTTCGCGTGCGGGTGCGCCGTATCCTTGTCAGAGATATCACGGTTTACGCCGCCCCAAAGATCGATGTAGCCCATCTTCTTCATGTCGGTACGGTCGAAGTCGACGGTTGTGTTGCTGAATAAGATGCGGGCCTGGTCCATAGTCATAGGGCGGTCATTCGTCATGACTAAAGACTGCGTGTAGAATGAGAGAGGATTGAGATCGCCGCCATCGACACGGTTCATCCCTTCGCCGGATATAAAAACTTCCAGATCCCAAAAGTCAAGCTCTTGTTTGTCCAGGCTAGTCTTTGAGCTGATTTCTTTAAGAGTAACCATAAGTGGCTCTATCACCTTATCAAAGTAGGAAGGGTCGCCATAGAAATACCCTCTGGTATCCCAGTTGACTAGACTCCACCGAATGGCTAGCTCATCGGGACATTTTGCACTGGTGCCATAGTCCTGAATCGCTACGAAAGCCTCAGCTGCCTTGTTGATGTCAACATCGCCAAGCGATATGTTGAAAGTGATAGCTTTGTTGAATTTCTCACTCCATGTCAGTGATGGATTAACATAGCTAGTGATTTCACTTACCGGTTTGAAGGTTTTGATAGTCATGGATAAAATTATGCCGTAAGACGCAGCAGCGCCTTTGGCCGCCCATAACAAATCGGAACCTTCCTTCGCTGTAACGACAGTGCCATCACGAAGCATGAATTCGACCGAAACGATATTATCCATAGGTGTGCCCAAGAAACGAGAAGTAGTTCCAAACCCGCAACCGATACTAGACCCTGTCAGTCCCACGTTCGAGCCCCGAACATGAGGGAAGTGTCTCCCTGATATATCCCAAAGATACTTCGCCACAGGTGCAACGCGTGTCCCTCCGCCAACCGTCAATAAAGTCGTCTTCTCATCGTAATGGCTGGAGTTGAACGCTTCCATATTAATGACGAGATTTCCTGGTGAGCCGAAACCGAGTCCTTGGAAGGAGTGTCCAGGCCCTAGAGCGGTGACCTTGACGCAAGCCTCGCGGGCGCATGCCAGACATTGAGATAGTTGATCTCTATCTTTTGGAAAAGCAATGCATGCCGGGTCTGGTTTGAGGCGCTTCTGATATTGTGCTGTATTCTCGGACCATTTGTTGTCGGTCTCTATGATGTTGTCGATGCCGGCTTCGTTTAGGCATGAGTGTAGGACAGAGGCTGGACTCAGGATTGACCCCATAGTGACAGTGATCAGTGATAGAAGAGTGACATCAACCTCATTAGAAAACTCAACGTGACTACGAGAAAGCCAGGTGGTTGAGGATAAGATTAAAACTGCGGGGGGATATCCAGCGTTAAGTTGAATGCTGCGGGAAACTGTGGGATAACGTCTCAGATCTGGAGTGGTAATTGGTTCTCCTCATTATCGTTAGGGAACATGCGATAACAGCGTTTCCGTACCACGAAGTTCAAGTGCCTCGACGTAACTGTGTCGTCATAGATTTAGATTGATGTTGCTGGTAATTTATTGTAGTAAATTAAGCCAATCATACTTCCATTTTGTTCATTCCTTATTTCCCTGATAATACTATTTCCGCCCTGCATGTACAAGTATTCCCATAGGAGAAGAAACTCCTTGAATATATCACTGCACATTACAAATCTCGACTTTGAGACTACCAGCTAAATACTTGTTCATATCGCTCACATCGCGATCGACTTGCACTCCACAATAAAATTAAGCAGTCTTACCCCAAAAGTCTCCAATGAAATCCTGCACATCCTTCCACAGGGCATCAGGCTCCTCAAGCGCAGGAAAGTGTCCACCCTTTTCATGCATGCGATACCATTTAACTTGCTCGGTCTGCTGGATCCATCTCTCGGGAGCAGTAACGAGGTCCTTCTGGAAACAAGAATAACCTAGAGGTGCTTTGATCTCTTTCCAACCAGCCATGAGAAGCTCAGGATTCTGAAAGACTGTGCGATGAACGTAGATGGAGGTCGGATAGCTACGTGAAAACCAATAGAGCGCCACGTTTGTCAAAATCATATCCCGGTCGGGGGCCCTTTCAGACCACTGTATCATCTTGTCGCCGATCCAAGCAAGAAGAGCAACGGGGTTAGTTCCAAGCAGATAGCCTGCTGATGCCGGTCTCGTTCCATCGAGCTGAATGAAAGCGGTGCCTGTTTTGCCAAACTCGGCAAGTCTTCCAAAAGCTGCTACTTCATCAGGAGTGTATCGTCCTTCTTTGATACCAGCTTCGACGTCCTCTCCAGCTGGAGGCATGACATTCAACATGTTCATATGGACTAGCTTGCAAGCTGGGTCAATGTTTGCAATGACAGGTGCTGTCCAGCCGCCGAAGTCGCCACCTTGTACAACATAGCCTGTCTTGTCGAAACCAAGAGCGTGCATCATCTTCGACATGATACGCGCATTATCGGAATGGGCAAATTCTCTGTCGACAGGCGGTGGGGAGGAGAATGGGTATCCAATGTGATGAGGAACGATGATGTGATAAGGAAGGGTTTGGGGAGTGTGTTGCTTTTGTAGTTTCTGAAGGATGGGTAGGTATTCGATGACGGAACCTGGCCAGCCATGCAGGAAAAGGATGGGGATTGCAGATGGATTCTCGGAGAATAGGGCGAAGAAATTGATCTTGTATGCTTTTGAGTCATCGTCGGTGACAGTAATATCATACTGTGGAATGGAATTTAGAGTAGACTCCCATTTTCTCCTACATAGTATTAGCATCACAGATCCCCTTAGATCAAGCAAGGTTGGAACTTACCAATCATAGTCTTTCTCCCAGTAATTCACCAGTTCCAAGAGATCTCGTTGCGGGATTCCAAAAGAACCGTCATCACGAGTATTCCAAACATTGGGCTCGGGAATAGGGGATAGGTTAAGGAGCGTCTTGAGTCGGCCAATCTCACTATCGGAAATGGAAATAGTGGAGGCTGTCAGATTTGCTGACGCGGGGACAGGATGAGGAAGGGCGCTAAAAGCGAGGGAGCTCATGATGAATGAGGTTGATTGAGTCTGACTGATGGTATTGGAGATGGAGAAAAGAGTGATGAATTGAAGTAATAGTGAATAGCGGGATGATTTGTATTATTGAATGCAGATGTTGGCGCCGCTACTTATACAAGTTCTCTTGATCCTGCAGCTTTGACTGATGCCTAGTGTCATGTCCAAGCGCTTGGCTGTCAGATCTTCCAGAACCTTCAAGAAACCACTTTTAATGTACCAGAGGATTCTAAATTGACTTGGAGACGTAATTTAGTGACGGACTGTCGCGCAAAAAGAATATTCCGGTGGTGGCTGTCCAGAGATTCAAGGTTGTGATATCTCTGTCTTTGATTGCCGGTCCCATCAATAGTAATTCAAGGCAGACATCACGTCTCAAGACACTTGCAGTCATACACGCTTCCAAAACCCTTTTCAATTGTTCCAATGTTTATTTCTAGTCACCTCTTGTGCCAGGCGTAGAGCGACAAGGCAGTTCACTAATAGATTGTTCTTCCGATGGAGCCAAACCAGGAAAAGAAAACAAAGACAAACCCCATAGCCAATAAAGTGAACTCTGCATCGACTGCTCCCGCCGCAGAATCAGTTGTTGAAACTGTTGTCGTCTCAGCAGCATTTGTCGCTGTTGAAGTTCCATCAGATGTCGGCTCTGCCGCGTCACCGATTGGCGTCTTTAGGAGAGTCATACTCCCGTCGTAAGTACCCGGAAAATTGCACGCGATGAATCTCGTAGAAGATGTCGTATCTTCATAATCAAAGATTTTGTGGGTTAGACAGGTCCCAATACTGGAAAACGAACGTTAGCTTGTCCTGTCACTCTCAGTGGGAATACCTACCATGACACCGTTGTACTACGCGCAAAGGCTGATGGCCCGACACAACGAGTAAAAATAATATCGCCGCAGCCAGCCCAGATACCGCTCACAGCGAATAGGCCATCAACACAAGCGGCAGTGTCTGAAAAACGTCAGCATTGTTAATAATTATTGTAGGCCTAGGGTAGCGCTTACAAAAGCCATCTTTCCCTTCAATTTTACCATATCCGATCGACCACCGGTTTTGTGGGTAAGGAGTACTGACGATCGTGTGGAAAGATGTAACAGCACGCTCTACAAGACTCGGAGGCTCTGTGATCATCGAGGGGACGGCTGTCTGTGTCGCGGTCGCGGCTGTGTGAGTTACTGCAAGGAGCAGCAACGCCAGTAACTTCTGCAGCATCATGACCCCTGTTTGCGTTGAAGAACTTGTACCGCCTTTTGAATTGCTTGTTACAGGGTTAAATACGAGCTGTACGAGAGTTGGAAATAGAGAGTCATCAAGGGAAGATCTGGCCATACTTATAGACATATCTAATCAGTTTGAGCTGGATGTGGCTTATCTAGAGCAGGGTTGAAAGTCTTGGCTGGCTTTTATGGAGAAGAATGGTTGGTCTTGGGATTTGCAGCTGAACGCCATCTGAGACGCGGGGTGACAGACTTTCTGCTAAGTTGACAGGGGCAGCAAAGTGGTAGATGAGGCAGCACCCTATGATTTCCGTGGTTTCTTCTTTCTTTTTTCTTTTTGTCTGACAATCCAGTTCTGGAGATTTGTGTCGCGAATCGTATGACACATTTCCTTTGTTGTGAACTTTTACTTTACAGATATGTATAAGAGTGACCGTCGAGCCGAGCCATTGAAATTTGTGCAGAGACTGTTCTAGAGCAGCCACATTCCCTTGCCGCAGGCGCTATTGGCTTAGCATATGAGCCCAGACACCATGATTGATTTGAAAGCGTCTTGAAAATAATTTGGTAGATGTAAAACTACAAACGATCTGCATCACCCTAGAATAACGTTATGGCAACAGACACAATAACAGCCATTACAGTCAAGGTGGGCCCAGAAACTGCCTTGTTAGCACTGCTGCTTCCCCCGTACCCAATATTAGACGAATCATTTCCGAACCCAACTGTGCGAACCCAAGAAGGCGTGCTACCGTTGAGACTCAGGGTATCAGAATGATACTCATCCAGGACACCAGAGAAACGAACTGACATATAGCCAATAACAGCAGGACCACCACGGACAGGTGGTTCCAATTGTGTCGCATTGGCCCGCAAGAATGGTGTCGCATGGAAAGTACCATCCACGGTCAGATTGGCCGTCTTATCGTCGAACTGCATACTAACGTCCGGGTATCGGAAATCTTCCCAATCTTCTGCATCCCAGGACCTTATATCCATCATCAATAAGGAATAGTCGCCGATCAACTTGGTGGTGTTGCAAGTTGGCAGGGTAACGTTTCCCCAATATGATGCGCTGTCACTCTCATCATATCTCAGTGTTGATGATATGTTGTAAGCACCGTCTGAAACCTGGTCGGTCGTAAAATTGAACGTATCGGGTCCAGCGTTGTTCTTGGGACGCCAGTACCCATTGGGAGTTGGCCTGAGTTGAGTTAGAATGGAAATGCATAACCTCAAGGATTATGTGCAGGCTTACTCAGTAGAAAAGATAGGGTATGAGCGATTGGACCTTTCTTGCATAAAATTGGCTGGCAAAGAAGACACATTGAACGGCGACGAAGTTTGCGGCATGAGTGTCAACCAGAAGATGAATGAGTTGTTTCCAGCGTTCCAAGGACCGCGTTCAAGAACACTCAAGATGGCCTCGTACTTCACGACGCTCGTGTAGTTCTTCAACTCCGAGCACGTCTCATTGAGAGGTGTGAGGGCTTCATAAGCAACTGTGAGCTCTACCTCCGCGGTGGCATTATAGTACCTATCACAGTTAGTCAAGTATCCAACACCATTTAGGGATATGAGACCCACGATCCGACCCAGCCATAGAAGTCACCCAGACCCGTCACATTGCGCGGACGATAGTTGGACGCTGGATCATAATCTTCATCATCCTTAGCAAGGCCTAGCGTTAAAAGACAGTACAGGATGGTATGCAAGACTATGCGTCTGATAGCCGGCATTGCAGGTAGTAGGGCTGAGACAGTAGTAAAAGTTACGTCGAAAGGCAGGCGTGGAAATACCACGGAGGATGCGTGTACTTAAGATGCAATACATTCAATTTCGCTTAGTTTTAGCCGTGACCATTCCACCTTTTTGTTTTAACATGGTGGGGGATCTCCTTAGTTCTGCTATAGGGGCCGATATCACTATTGGTCTCTTGACCTGTGAAGGATCAGGGTCCACCAGTGGAGGATGGGCCGACAACCGACTTGGCCGCTTGGCTTTCAGCATACAAGAACAAATGGTATCGCGCGAGACTGTCATTTTTCTTCCTAGAGGCCCATTTTAAATATCAAAATCTTAATGAATGATTGCCATGTCCAAATCGAAGACCTTCACGAAGTTACTCATACTCGAATGTCCTTCCTTTCGTTGGATGTCGAGAAAATTTGTCTTGGCTTCACACACCAAAGCGGCGGCTTGCATCGATACGGAACGGTAGTGGCTCTTGGCAATCGACTGAAATGTTTACACAGGCTGATCGTTTTCTTATCTCTATTCACTCTATTTAACCGCAAATCCGAAAGACGTCGACATGCGCGTGTAAGCGGGTGATTTGCATCCTTGTTCATCCAAAAATGACCTCGACAAATCGTGATTTCTACTATGTAAGCAGATGGCATAGTGAACCGCGGAAACAAATCCTTTCTGAAGAAGGTTCTTATTCTTCATTTTCTAGATCAGTCATCTACTATAATGAATTTACTATTATGAGGAACGTTCTCCCAAAAGTGTATATTGTGCTTCTTTATCTGCGTTCATCTCACAACGCAGATCAAATTGCTTTACTATCAATATAGAAAAAAATTGACGGTATATGGAATTATTAAGACACCACGCACAGAGCCTCAACCACTGTATGGAAAGACGTGGAAGACTGCGCTTGAATAAGCAATATTAGTCTAGGAAGACATTGCTTAGATCCGTCGCTATCTCCATAAGACAAGGAATTGACCTTTTCCGTAGATTGTAGCCTTGACTATTTGATATGTAACCACTGCTCGCTACTTGCTTATATTTCCACACAGAATATGCAGAAGTAGGGACCGCTTATCCTTTCGGCGCCGCGTGAGTGTGATGATAACATCAATCAACTACCTAGCGCTGACCTCAACCCCGAACTAGCGCTTCTTCTATTACAACTTACTATGTAATATGATGTGGACCATACCCTAACCCCTACCATTCCTATTGCTGATAGGAATGCCTAGTCGATTTACAGCCGGATATACGACGATAGAAGTTCCCGTAGCGTATGCCTTTCTGCAATTGGTGAGGATATATGTAGACATGGGTGGGATAAAAGGTTTATAAATACTCGAGGGTAGTGATGAGCCGAACAATGGTTGCCAGACCTAGTCGCACTCTCAACAGGCACAGCGTGCTAGCAAAAACATTACATATATCCAATATCCTCACAGCTCGTGAAAACGGGGACATATCCTTCCCAACTATGCCTCAAGCTGCCCAGAAGCCTCGTGGCCAACGCCTCCTGCCCTCTCTTGTTGACGAGATCGCTGCCACAGACCCCGATCGAGTCTTGTACTCGATAACCAAGACCAAGGATCCCGCAGATGGATTCCGGGACATAACGGCCGCCACTTTCGCACGAGGTGTGAATCGATGTGCTCATTATATTGAGAAGACTATCGGCCGCGGCATAGACTTTCCCACCCTCGCGTTCGTTGGGCCACAAGATCCAATCTACGGTATTGTCGTCCTCGCTTGTATTAAGACTGGGTATAAGACTCTTCTCTTGGCGTCGAGAAACACTTTCGAAGCCAATCAGTCTCTAATCGAGAACACGAACTGCAAGACCCTGCTACTTCCTTCTGGGCTTTTGTTGCCTGGCATCGAAAAGCTAGCAAAAACCAATGTGATGCGCATTATCGAGATTCCCGCATTGCAACATTGGCTCGGTGAAGGGTCAAAAAAGCCTTATCCTTTTCCCAAGGCTTTCGAAGAAGCAAGGTTGGAGCCGTTCGCCGTGCTACAGACTTCCGGCTCGACAGGTATTCCGCGGCCCATGACTCTGACACACGGTACCTTCGCAGCAGTAGACTCGTGCGTGGAACTACACTCGCTTGGATATAAAGCTACTTTCCTTTCCGAGTGCGCTGGATTGCGAGTATATGTAGCTTTTCCTGTCAACCATTCCGCCGGTTTGACAATGCTACTGCCGGCATGTCTTTACGTCGGCATTACCATTGTATTCGGGCCATTCCCTCCTACGTCTGCTGTCATCGACAGCGTGCATAGACACGGCAACGTACAGCAGAGTGCTATTGCGCCTATGATGCTCGAAAATCTTATCAAGACTCCAGCCTATCTTGAAAATCTCAACCGCCTTGACATCATCTTCTACGGAGGTGGACCGCTGCCGAAAACAGTAGGGGATGTTATCTCTTCTAGAACGAGATTGTGCAGCTGCATGGGCTTCACAGAGTGCGGGTCTCTTCCATCTCAGGTATGTGACCGGGAGGATTGGAGTTATCTAAACTTCAGCCCAGCCCTAGGATCCGAGTTTCGACATCACAGTGATGACCTCTATGAACATTTTATCGTTCGCGATCCAAAGCTAGCTCGATATCAGGCCATATTCGAAACATTTCCGGACATTGATGAGTGGCCGACAAGAGACCTCTACTCGAGACATCCTACCAAGGAAGACCACTGGCTGTACAGAGGTCGGGCAGACGATATTATAGTCTTTGCAACGGGTCAGAATTTCAGCCCTGTGCATGTAGAAGAAATCATATCAGCCGAATCAATCGTCAGCACAGTCTTAATATTTGGGAATGGCCGTTCTCAGTCGGGTATACTAGTGGCAGCAGTCTCGCCGCCAACAAATCACCGAACGAGAGAAGGTCTTGAATGAGATTTGGGAGTCTGTCAATGCTGCCAACGATTTCATACCGACTGAAAATTTAAAGATCCGGCGTGAGATGGTTATCTTCACGACCGTCGAAAAGCCAATGTTAAGAACAGGAAAGGGAACTGTGCAGCGAAAAGCGACTGTAGATCTATACGCACCGGAAATCAACGCACTATATGGAAGAAGGGAAAACGTAGCGGCAGGTCCGTATCCAGGGCATGGGAATGGAATGACTGCAATAGTTAGAGGATAGCGGCTGGATAGTGCGACCGTTGATAATAAGAGTCAGGATTATTAGCACGAAGATAAGGTTAACTTGATATGCAAAAAAGGAAAATCAGTTTCCGAGTTTATCGATTGTCTCCACCTGGAAATGGGCGTCTGGGGGAGGCAGTTCCCTGACTCGCGAGCTGGAATTTAATGGTTGATGATGCTGATAGCTGAAGTGGAGTTGAGCTGTAAAGTTAACCAATAAATTGTTAGAGAGGGGCACGTTTGAATTGCCTCACTGGACTTTATTCTTCCCATCAGTTAGTTACCTTAATGAGTAAGTATCGCGCTACTCTCGTCCAGACTAAAAGCTCAGGCCATTGAAATCGGAACCGGCGCATTCCAAGTCCCCGTTTCCGCTCTCGATTTCCAGAGTGGACTCGAATTAGTCCTTCGTTTGGAATTGGAATTGGCCTTTTACAAAAGATAACGGAAATATCTCTCTGGGGATGAGATTTTAGACTTTGGGGCTGATACGTGGCGGACTGGACATGACTCGCGAACCTCGCAACAACGTCAGCGATCAGCAATTCGTCATACGAGTTTTCTCACAAACAGCGTCTGAGGTAGACCATTGACGTCGCCTATTTGTTCCTGTTTGCCCCTGATCTAACTCCAAGGACAAGGACAACAACCAAATCCCGGTCCCGCAAACGGACTGGCCGTCAAGGGCGGAACAGTGGCGATTCGTCCGCCTATCGCTTACCCCTGTGCACCATCATCATTCTAGTACAGCATTGGTTTAGAGGATATGTGGCAAAGCGGCACGTGCATCAATTCAAGGTTAAGCCTGGGGAAAGAAAAGAGAGCAAAATCTCACCCTTGATCATCAGGTAAGGTTAAGCTCTCAGCTCATTCTCACTTCAGCTCATCACAGCTGTCGGAGAGAGACTCAATATGGCCTACCAGAGGGAGATCCAGATGCAGGCCCTTCCTCCCCCGTCACCCAAATCACCGCCAGATATAACAGTCTCGGACGACTCTCCGGGCGCACTGCACCGTCTCCTGACAAGTTTCACGCGCGCCCCGCCGCCGAGCCGTTCTGAAGATGAGTACTCTCTCAGCAGCTACAACACGTCGTACGCGACCAATGGACGACTTTTCAATATGAGCAAGGCGAATTACAATTCTGCCAACACAGCACTCGCGCGAGAACTGAAAAATCGACATTTGCAGATGATCGCGTTTGGAGGATCAATCGGAACGGGACTATTCGTCGCGAGCGGCGTCGCGCTATTTCGGGGAGGACCGGTTTCGCTACTTATTGCGTTTGTATTGATGGGCACGATGCAGTTTTTCACAATGCAGGCTCTTGGAGAATTGAGTGTTGCTTTTCCGGTTGGAGGATCTTTTTCAAATTATTCGACCAGATTTCTGGATCCATCGTGGGGGTTTGCTATGGGATGGAAGTGAGCCAATCTCATAACTTCCGTCAAGCACGACTGACATCTCTCAGTTATACACTGCAATATCTCATCGTTTTACCACTTGAGATTATTGCCGGTGCATTTACGACGAATTACTGGAATCCGGAAGCCAGCAAATCCATCTTTATCATCCTTTTCTTCCTTCTCATCCTCGGCATCAATTTACTCGGGGTGAAGGGTTATGGTGAAGCAGAGTTTATCTTTTCAGCTGTCAAGATCACAGCTGTTATGGGATTCATGTATGTCACCTATATCTCGCCTAGTGACAATTCCTGACAGTATACAAGTCTGCTAGGTATAATTATCAACATAGCAGGTGAGTCAAGCCAACTTGATGAAAAAGCTTGTGACAAGAGTACTGACTCCTTTAGGTGAGCCAGACGGCGGTTATATCGGTTTCACCCACTGGCACAACCCGGGCGCCTTTCATAACGGCTTTAAAGGTTTCGCCAGCGTCCTCGTAACCGCAACATTCTCTTTCGCCGGCACAGAAATGGTCGGTCTTGCCGCCGCGGAAACCAGCAACCCGAAAAAGTCTCTTCCCGCAGCTGTAAAGCAGGTCTTTTGGCGTATATCTCTCTTCTACATTCTCTCCATCCTTTTGATTGGCCTACTCGTCCCGTACAACGAGCCACGTTTGTTAGGTGCCAAATATGGCTCTGACGCAGCGGCTAGTCCCTTTGTCATCGCCATCGAGATGAGCGGCTCGGATGTTCTGCCTGACATCATGAATGCTGTTATATTGATCAGTCTGATATCGGTCGGTAACACGGCCGTGTATGCTTCGTCACGCACACTTGCCGCGTTGGCGGAGCAGTCGTTAGCACCAAAGTTCTTTGCATATATCGACCGTACAGGACGACCGCTTGTTGCCATCATATGTTGCGGTACAGTAGGCCTGCTAGCCTTCGTCGCAAACTCTAAAATCCATAACGAAATTTTCAACTGGCTTCTCGCCATCAGCGGGCTAAGCACTTTATTTACTTGGGCGTCTATATGCGTCTGCCATATCCGCTTCCGCAAAGCATGGCGCCTCTCAGGTTACAAACTATCTCAATTAGCATTCAAATCACAAGTCGGCGTCTGGGGCTCGTGGGTAGCCTTGATCGCCTACTGCGCCGTATTAATCTTACAATTCTGGGTCGCCATATCACCTATCCAACCTACGGACCAAGCTCCGTTGACGACGTCTGAACGTGTCAAGAACTTCTTTTTGCAGGTATTGACGGTACCTGTTATTATTTCATTCTACTTTGCGCATAAAGTTTGGGTGGGCACAAAAGTTGTCCGGGATCAAGACATTGATATTCATACGGGGCGGAGGTATTTGCAAGTATGGAACGAAGAGGAGGAACAGGCCAGAAGAGCCTGGCCGTTGTGGAAAAGAATGTACCATCATATGTGCTAACCTGACAGTAGATCTGTCGTTTTGACGTTTAGCACTGAGCAACTAATGTTATTATAATTACAATACTATTAAATTAGTTATTGATTACACTGTAAAATAAATAACGACATCTCTTACAGTCTCTACTGAAAACACAGTTACCCACGATTGAAGTGGACGATGATATATGACCATAATTCGTCTGGCGTATTGTTTAAGTTGAGTTCACGTGGAGCAGCTTGCTATCCATTACACGGTTACGGCAGTATGCCAATGCCAACTGAGATTCAGAGACCGAAGTTCCAACACAATGATGGAATGGCAATCTCATCAAGGTTGACTATATGTCTAAAGACATCGTCAGCTACGGTATAATGTGGTAGGCATATTATCCAACACCAGCTGAAACTGGACACTCAGCGTATGCATGGATGTAGCATTATCATATCGCTTACTGCGTATTGATGGAACGCTAAGATGCTCGGTGGGTGACTCACGGCCGATAAGCGAGTGGGGATGACCGACGGCACCGAATCTCGACGAAGTTGATAGTGGAGGCTAGTACAAGATGGATGTGTTATATAAAAGCTATCACCACTTTTACATTTTCAACAACGATTGTCAAGAAGAGCATCAAAGACATCGAAAACTCACGGCACCGCAAAAATGGGTACTCACACATTCTGGCAATATTTTAGACTCAAACTTATCATTGCATTTCTCCGCATCTTCAATCACATTGCTACTCGTGCTCACTTTAGACCTTCACCAAGCTGCAACCGCAAACTCGTGCGCATCCCATCACGAGAGTTAAATCGCTTCATTGATGCCTGGATCTATTACCCCTCAAACTACAATGATGCCGAGAGACGTGGCCTCGTCATCAACTGGCATGGAGGAGGTTGCATGTTACCCAACCTGGGCATGGACCATGAATTCTGCGAGACAATAGCTGTGGAGAATGATGTTCTTGTTCTCGACACGGATTATCGCAAAGCACCCGAGAACCCATTCCCTGCTGCTGTCGAAGATGCCGAAGATACGCTTCGATGGGTCGAAAGTCAGCCGCAGCTATTTGATCTTGATCGCATAGCTCTATCTGGGTTCAGTTCAGGTGGAAACTTGGCACTGGTCGCGTCTTCGACACTCAGATGCGAGTTTAAGGGCATTAACATTCGAGCAGTATTTTCATTCTATCCAGGTGTTGACTTCACAATTCCACCTGAGCAAAAGATCGTCGCGAAGCCCATCCACCCAATGCCGTTCTGGTTCCAACGCCTCTTTACAGAAGCGTATCTCCCCAATGTCGAGACCCGCAAGTCACCTAAGGCATCACCAATGTACGTCGATACGATGTTATTTCCCGAGCGTGTTGTACTCTTTGCATGCTCCGGTGATGCCTTCAGGCCAGAAATCGAGGCATTCGGGAAAAAGTTGATGCAGGACGGTCGGGGTGTCGAATTGATCGAAATCGAGGGGGCTCATGGGTTCGACAAAGCAACCAGCCGACATTTATTCAAACCTGATGCGAGGGATATGGCATACTCTAAAGTGGTGACGATCTTGAGGGATGCTTTTCAGAGTGTGCCGGCTTAGGGAGTGCGGTATGGTGTTTGGACTACCAAGCCTCAAATGCAACATAACTTTGTTGTCTTTCAGGAAAGGATAAAATAAATTTTAGGTTCTATGTATTTGTGCTGAAGTTCATGCTGCCTCGAAGTCTATATCATATAGTGTTTGCTGATGGTGTAACTTGATCCATCTCCACCGGCTGTAAAGTTTTCTGCCGTAAGTCTCTTCATGATCGTTCTCCATGGTGGTATTGATATAAGCTTCAAACTTGTGTTTTTTTTTTACGGTGGGAGTGGGCTTTCCACAAAGCACTTTTATCTCTTTGTCAATGCTACCGCTTCGGCATAGTATCAAAGTCACCACCGCCTCGTCTTCGTCATGGCGGCCCCTCAATATGGTTGTCGCTGAGCCTGCGGGCATCACGAATGCCTTACCAAGTACGTCGTTCTACTCAAATATACCCGTAAGGCACTCATCATGTTCACAGGCTTTTCGAAACTGGCGCATACTCTGACCTGACCATCACCTGTGGCAAAGATCGATACGCCGTCCACAAGGCCATCGTCTGTACCCGATCCCCTTTCTTCGCTGCCGCTTGCAGCGGAATGTTCAAGGTACGTTACCCTCTACTCTCTGCCGGGGAGACAAGTACTAACTATGGAGTAGGAAGCGAATACTAGACAGATAGACCTTCCCGAAGACGACCCTACTGCTGTCAAGATGATGATCCAATTCCTATACCTTCAAGCATATACAACTCCTGAAGTATTCATTGTCACTGATTCTCGCAACTTACTTGTCGAGTTGTACGAAGAAGAGTACATTGAAGAGGAAAAGCAACGCTTGGAAATCTTGGGGTTTCATTTTGAGGGAAATCGGATCATCAAAAGGCTTGTGGAAACAGACTACCCAGTGACAGCCAGCCGGTTTGCAACTCCCGCTTCATCTCAAAATATACCTCAACCGCCAAATCTCGTTCTCCACGCCAAGGTTTACGCGTTGGGTGATAAGTATGGAATTATCGACTTGGAAGGATTCGCTATCAAGAAGTTCATGGAAGAGGCTGTGTGTCATCACCACACCAGCTCTTTCTGCCAAGCGGCGAGAGAGGTCTACACCTCGACAATCGAACAGGACCGAGCTATGTGCAAAGTAGTCATCACCACGGTCAGAACGCATCCCGATTTGCTTTCCAATGACGCATTTCTGAGCGTCATCAAGGATACTGAGCTGGCGTTTGACCTTCTTATGTGTTATGTTCGCCCTCAGCAAAAAGGAATGAAATGCAAGGCAAATGTTTCAGCCCAAGTACAAGTTGGGGTGCTGTTTATGGATAAGCAGCTAAAATATATTATGCCTCAAGTCTCAACAACGTTTTTCCTAGTGTTTGTAGGCAACAATGACGAGTGTGGCCGTGTATGCAATCCCAACTATTTTCCAATCTAGTCTCAATTATCAAGTTCCTGTATAAACTCACTCCCGAATACCACATGTCCTGCCATTGCACTAGTGTACAATTCTTTGACCAAGAAGTCTACTAACATGGGTTTTGAGTGCATTTTGCACCGCCACTCTACATTCAAAGCCTTTCCGAATAACCTTTCTTCGTCGTTAGCCCTTTGCGTTACCTCTGACGCGTAGCGTGTATCCTCTGGCTCCAGGTCTTCAACGTTAAGTTGAAGTTCACGGGCTTTTGTGATTGAGATATAATTGCCGGATATGCTGGGACAAGCTCTTGCGTGGCTTATGTAAGTTGACTTGTTCGGCTTTCTCGGGTCTCTTATCCATCCGCTAATCGTTCTTCCTGGATAATTATCCAGATCATGTACGGAAGTGAAGGGCGTCTGGGTTGTCTCTACAGTACTCGGTATCTTTGGCGTACGCAGTGTCTGAGGACGTGAAGAATGAGAGATCTGGGAGGTCTGTTGCGATGTCTCTGATAACTCTTCTCTTGGTACTTGCAAGTCCCCAGAGCTGGGTAACCCCGTCAGCTGGTGTTCGGGAAGATATTGAGGCTTATGGTTAGAGACACGCTCTCTGTTTGCGGATGACTGATCCAATGGGTTTCTGCGTGGTCTTCGTCGCTCCCGAGACCTTCGTGCCCTTTTATCGCTAGGTACATCTCCAGTTTGACGCATACTCTTAGATAGACCAAAGAGTAGTTTTCCGCAATGTTGAAACTCATGGCTCAAGGCATCGCCTTTACTCTCTTGATGTCTGATAACTCTCTGAAAGGTCCGCTCAGTCAGTTCAAGCTGTTCTCTTAGCCCATCACTAGATAGCATCAGTGGTTGAAAAGATTCAAGAAGCCAACGCACTCACATTTTTGCTTCTAGCGATTCGGCTATTTCCCCTTGAGCTTGCTCCAAGAGGTATGTGGTAATCTCGAGTTCCAAAATGGAACCTATCATCAGAAGATACAGGGCGATTCCATCCAGCTTTGCAAAGATAGCATTCGTTTCCTTGATGTTCCAGAAATGCCACTTGAACAAATTTACAGTCTTTACACTGCTGGAAGTGGCGTCAACAAGACGCCTCTCTGCCTTTGTTAGGTGCCACTTGATGTCCTCCGAGATGTTGCTAATTGCCTCTTTCATTCCATGATTCTTTATATATCTGGCGACTCTTGAACTTGGGCGTTTCATTCTCTTGATCCTGTCGCGGTTGTCCTTAATTTGAAGTCCCGCAAGTTCGATAGATGTAGATGTAAACTCGATGCGCTTGGCAACAGAGATTATGTCGTCTTCCATATTGCCTTTATCCTTGGCAATTTTATACAACGTTTCCGCAAGTTTGATAGTGGGCTTTGCAATGTTTACGATAGTAATAACGCTTGCGATTATACCGACAACTTCTGCCATTTTGAGCGGATATCTTTCATCAAAATAAAGCAGTGCGAAGTTACGAAAACCGTACCACGAAGGACTGGGAGAACGTAGCTTATTTCTGCTATCAGGCTTGCACTTATTCTATGTCTTTCATGGGCGCCCCATTGAGCTTTTGGATTGCGCCTCACAGCCTGCTTCTTAATTGACATCAACGATGTAGGTGTTCATGGGTGTGTGTGCTCGGTTTTCCTTTTCCGGTCGGAAATGAGAGCCTGACTGTCACTCAGCGGTTGACACGTCGAGCTGCACCTTCTATATCACAGCATTGGAACCAACAGCATAGCCTGATTTTGGAGCACCCCGCCCCAATTTTGGGCTGCCTTATCTGCTGCATCCAAAGAAAAAGGCTTCGATCGGTGTTCGTGACTGTATAGGTTGCATGTCAGATAGAGGCTCATTATTGAAGTGGTGTTATGCTTCAGACAGAAATGGTATGCACAGCGGGAGGTATGCTTCAGTACTACTAGGAGGAACGATTTACTAAACACGAGCTGTTACCTGCTCGACTTTAATTGAGTTTTAGTACTAACAAAAGTTGTCCTAGGCTTAGGACATATATATCATGAGTTTATCAGGGCTTTCGTATTTTTTGGACAGACTTTTAGGATAATTTGAGTGTTATTAGAGCTGCTATGATATGACTGAATAATTCCATGGTTCGTTATAAGTCCCATGTTGTGTCCCCCCTGAGGTGCTCCAGAGCAATGCAGACAAGCATTGATTAGTAACAAAGGCGGCAAGACTCAATAAGATGCAGAACACACGAACAAATAACAAAGAAACGAATTATTTGCCATAGCACGATGTCTGTAAAACAAAAGGAATAAATTCGCCACTATTCAAGCTGATAAATCAGCTTACTAATCTCTGACAGTATGATGATCTCGGTCCCTTCGGAACATCAAAACCCCGATAACCTTTGACATCATCCTCTCAACACCAAACACATCCCTCAAACACGATCACCACTTCCCGTCATGGCCAAGGAGGAACTCGGGTTGAAAATAGGCTTCTACGCCTATCCATGCGCCCTCTTCGTCACGCTTCTGGGTGTCCAATCTGCTCAGTTTTACCTCAGTCGCCATGGCGATCCTAAGACGCGTCAGGGCGCGTTGGACAATGATCTTAAGACAAAAGCTGAGAAAATCCGACGGTTCTACGCGAGATTAATTTGGATCTTTCAGCTCTTCCTCTCAGGATTTATTACTGCGAGTATCGTGCTTGCCACAAGAGAAGTATTCGCGGATCAGAAGGATATCACAGGGAAGATTCTGTTTTCGTTTAGCGCATACTTGGTGAGTCCATGTACCTGATGAAACGAGCTTGTGCTGACAGGTTTAGGCATCTTTTGTTGGCGTTTTGCTTTATTTTCTCGCTGGTCTCCTCCCCGATCCTGAGGGACCTTGGAACCCTAATGGTGCTCATCTTTCAGCATGGTGTGTCGGCACACTTGCAGAGATCGTCATCGCTGCAGTTTTATCCGTTGTTGAGCCTAGACTTCGTGTATCGCCTAGTTTTGTCGACACCATCAATATCCTTGGTTCGGCAAGGGTGTTAGTGTTTGCGCTCATGATCGGTTCCTTCACTCTGAAGGAGTACAAGTTGAAGTCTCTTGAACCGAAATCTTTACCTGAAGAACGACAAGGTCTATTAGAGAATGGAAATGGCAACGCTGGGGGCTATGGAAGTGTGCAGTCTTCTGCAGCTCAACCGAGACGTACGCAGGTTTCGGGAACGGGTTGGCTGGATTACTTTGCTGGCTTCCGAGTTTTGTTCCCTTACCTTTGGCCCAAGGATTCGCCCATCTACCAAGCCATTGTCCTCATCTGCCTCATCCTCCTCGTCTGCCAACGCACCGTAAATGTTCTCGGTCCGCTCCAGCTGGGAGTCCTAGTTGACAGTCTTGGCGAAGGAAAATTGCCCTACAAGGAGATCATCCTCTTCGTTGTCTACCGCGCTCTTCAAGGGAACCAAGGTGCTCTTGGCGCAGCACGTTCCGCCCTCTGGATCCCCGTATCGCAATCTCTCTTTCGAAGGTTATCGTCCGCCGCATTCGAGCACGTCCTGGGCCTTTCTCTGGAGTTTCACCTCAACAAGAAGGTCGGCGAGGTTACCAGTGCACTTAGCAGAGGTGCTTCGATAAACACCTTCCTCGAGAGTTTCTGCTTCCAAGTCTTTCCCATGGTCTTTGACATTTTCGTTGCTGGTGTTATCTTCTTCGTCAAGTACGATGCCTTCTATACTATCATTGTATTCTTCATTATGTGGTCCTACATTTTCCTCACAATCTACGTGGCCAAGTTCCGTGGTAAGCAGAGGCGAGACATGACTGTCAAGACACGGGAGATGGAAGCTGTCAAGACGGATGCCATCGTGGCGTATGAGACGGTTCAGCACAACTGTGCGGTTCAACGTGAGACAGCGAGGTTTAGAGAACACGTCACTATCTTTCAGCGTGCCGAGCGTATTGTGCAGTGGTCCCTCGCGGCTCTCAATCTTACTCAGAGCTCCATCTTTACTCTGGGTACTGCGCTTCTTGTGTCTGTCTCAGCATACAAGATCTCCATCGGAGAGCAAACTGTTGGCGAATTCGTGAGCTTGATTAACTATTTTGTTCAGCTCCAGGGGCCTTTGAATTTCTTTGGTACATACTACACCATGCTGCAAAACAATCTCATCGAAGCTGAGCGGCTCCTCGACCTGGTAAGTTTTGCTCCTGCAACCTGACTACATGGCCACTTACTAACTTCGGCAGTTCAAAGAGACAGCCGGCGTAGTTGAAAAGCCCGACGCCAAGGCTTTGCCCTCTCCTAAGGGTGAAGTTGCCTTCAACAACGTCAAATTCGCCTACCAGACCAAGAAGGGCGATCTCGTCCTCGACGGCATAAGCTTCACTGTCGCACCCGGGACGAAGACCGCCATCGTCGGCGAATCCGGCAGTGGAAAGTCCACATCTCTCAAACTTCTATTCCGCTTCTACGACGTCACAGATGGTTCTATCACCATTGACGGACATGACTTGAGGGATCTGAAGCTTGACAGTGTGCGCAGAAATATCGGTGTCGTGCCGCAGGATACCGTGCTGTTCAATGCGACTATCATGTACAATTTGTTGTATGCGAGACCTGATGCAACGGAAGAGGATGTGTTTGAAGCCTGCAAGGCGGCGAATATTCATGAGAGGATCTTGAATTTCCCTGACGGATATGAAACAAAGGTTGGAGAGCGAGGCTTGAAGTTGTCGGGAGGTGAACGACAGCGGGTAAGTCCATTAGTATCACTGAAGTCGAGACTCGACTAACATTTATAGATTGCTATCGCTCGTGCTATTCTCAAAGATGCGCGAATCCTTCTTCTCGACGAAGCGACTGCTTCTCTCGACTCTCACACCGAGCGACAGATCCAGGATGCACTGGAGCGCGTAACAGCTGGACGCACAACAATCACCATCGCGTAAGTCGCAGGCGATCAGCAGTTTTCATTAAACATAAACTAACCATTTCCCAGACATCGTTTATCTACAATCACAACGTCTGACCAAATCGTCGTTCTTCATAAGGGCGAGATTGTAGAGCGTGGTACACACATTGAGTTGTTGGCTCGTGGTGGACGATACCATGCTATGTGGGAGAAGCAGACAACGATTGAAAAGAAAGAGAAAGAGAAGAAGGAGATGGAGGGAGAAACCTCTGAAACTGGCTCGCAAGGATGAGTGTGATGGGTTGTAATAAAATTTAGGTATAAAATATCCACAGGCGCACTATAAGATTTGGATAACGATTGCTTTGGAGTTGGAATTTAGCCTAATCAATAAACCACCTCTTACATTTGGGCAGTGCTACTTATACACAAGATCAAATAAGCGCGTGCCGTTGATAGATCAGACAGTCACTACATGAATAGAAGAGCCACCCGCTGTAGTGGGGATCATGGAGGAAGAAATTCAATCGATGCCTCTCTTTGGACAATTCGTGTTATCGTGAGTTCCACCCAACCTGTATCCCCCCACCCAAGAAAAAAAAAAAAAAAGAGAAAAAAAATAATATCGCAGAGGACCCTTAGTTGCGATGGGTCATGGTCAATTGAAGATAGCAGACACTCGTCGCAAAGACAAACAACGTGGTGTAGAATTGAATTGAAGTAACTGCTATTACGGTGACGACATCGACTGCCGAAGGCGTGACATTCCTTAAAGTGGCAGCTGCAGAGCAGCTCTTGCTGTTTGTAGAGCTCTGAGCTGCCTATGACGACACTAACAAGCCCTCGTCCAGTCGACCCCTCTATTTACAGTACCTCTACTTTTTCCTCCCATCAACACTTGAACTCTTCATCTTCTTCTCGCAAACCAACAAACAAACAAACACTCAATCCATCAAACAACTCTACTTCCAGCCAAAATGTCTGCCATTCCCACCTCCACCTCCGTCATCGAGTCCGCCGTCATTGAGGCCTCTTTCAGCGACGTCTGGCACCTCATCAAGCTCCAGGACTTCTCCAAGTTCTACTCTGCCCTCGAAAAGTCCGAATGGGTCAAGGGCGCTTCCTCCGACACCGACATCGTCAAGTGGACCTTCAAGGATGGTACCGTCCTTGAGGTCAAGCAGGAGGAGCACTCTAGCATCGACCACTACATCACCTACAGCGTTATCTCTTCTCAGCCCGCTCTGAGCTACACCTCCGTTGTCAGCACCGTCCGAGCCTACCCCGTCACCTCCGGCCAGCACGAGGGTCACACCTTTGTCACCTGGAGCGGAAACTTCTCCAGTGATGCCGACGCTGGTGTCATTGAGGATGCCAAGTTCAAGCGCCGTGAGGCCCTTGCCGATCTCGCCAAGGCTGTCTCCAAGAAGTAAAAAACGGATTAACGGAATAAAAGTATGATATGGGATTTGTGACGAAATGGAATGGTATTACTACAACGCGATGCGATGGATGATGGATGGGCAGAGCACAGTTATCACATTTACGCGTAACTTGTCGCCCAGCCTCTTTTAAATTCACAGTTAATACCCAAATTGCGCATTGTTATCTCAATTGATGTGTCCTGGTGATTGCAATTCCCACTAAACTGATCCTAGTGTTTGTTATACAGTTGGTACTAGGCCTGGAACACAGCGCTGTCACTGTCAATAGAGCGTAAGTGCCACTAGAGAGCTTTTGCAGAGCAAGAAGGCTGCATCGTGCATCCAGTCTTCTTCATACCTCAACGAGAAGTCTGATCAATAGTCGCAAATTGCCCTGTCCTTTGCGCCATTAGGTCTGGCACGCACAAACGAGAAGCCTGTAGTGGATTTTCAGGGTCTTGCGAAGGATCCAGTGTTTAGTAGGGGCGGCCTTCAGGGTAGGTGCGATGATCGTGGATCCAGCATATCTAGCATTGCCAATGGATGATCAATTGGACACGCATCGCGAGATTTGGGGATGCAATAGGGAATTCATTCGAAGAAACAAGGGGGCGTCCTCACCAGAGGTCCGCAAAGTGAATTCTTTGCTTTTCGTAAAGGAGTGAGGCTCCCACGTTCATACAGAGCCCTTGTGTCTGACTTGTGTCAACTAAGCGTCCCCATTGTTGCTTGACAATTGCGATTGACGAGCGAAGGATTTAAGTTACGCGGCGTCAGAACTCTAACGTTTCTACATCCTTGTTGGTCCAACAGAGGTGTCTTCTAGACACATGGAGCTCGAAAGCTGATGACAGCCTGTGGTGATAATTACTGTCTGGCTCAGGATAGGAGCAGGAATGCAACCCAAGACATTGGTAACATAGTTTGATCATTAACAGAAGCGTATTTCTCAACGCTCATGGCTTATACCGTCTTCTAGACCGCAAAAGAACATTTCAAAGGACTTAAATTGTTGGTCGTTATCGTTAAACACGATTGCCCCGTTGCATAACTTATGCTGACTTGACCGTTGCCATCTAAACGCGTTCATCGGTTTCCCTGCCGCGCGTTCGGTGTGAACGTCACCTAATCTCAGCCCCAGCACAGTCAGCATCAGACTTGCGACACACTGCTTATTTTTACATCTCACCCCTTGTCCATCAGTCCATCAGCGATCGGGCTTGAGTCGCGCTGCGAACTCCGTGTCGCCTCGAAACTCGGATCATAATCTCCCGCCGGGTCCGATGTTTTTTTATGCCCGCAATCCATATTTAATTCCGCGGGCGTAGAAGGGGGCGCTTCTGCTCCACCACAATTTTATACACCCCACCCAACACCGACCCGATGATGAGGGCCGAGCGAGGGCTTGTGAAAGTCGATGTGTTGGACGGACTCACGGGATGTGGGATCACCGATCAATGCGTAAGGTGGAGAACGGAAAGTTTTCTTTGATCATCATTTGTGGATTGGCATTATATTCTAGATTAACATTATTTTGGTTGACTCGTTATACACTACACCGCTCGTATGTTGTCGTTATAGAATGTAGGTACAAAAAACAAAGATGCAGATGTTATTTGCAGGACAAGACATTAACAGTCGTTTACTTTCCTCCTCTGTTGCCAGTGGTGGGGAATGGCTTCTCCAACTTAACGCACCAGAGGAAAAGATCTTCCAAGGGCAGAAGTCCCAGTAGCATACGGTTGCACAACCACGCAGCCAAAACAACGAACGTAGCAGCCATAGCATCGAGCCAGTAGTGATTCGCCGTAGCCACAATAATAGTCAGAACAAACGCAGGGTACAAGATACTCAGCGCCACGAAGAATACCTGCCACATCTTGCTCAAACGCTTCTCGCGGGGTGCAAGGCGACGGCGGAACAGACCAGAGTGGTACAGAAGCACGGTACCAATACAGAATGAGTAGCCAAAATGGAGCGAAGGGAAAGCGGCCAGTTGGTTGAAGAACTTGTTGGTGGCGTAGATGGACTCGGCGTCCTCTCGACGGACAGTGTCGAAGAAGCCGTACTCTTCGGGTAGAAGACGGGGAGGCATGCATGGGTAGGTGGTGAAGACGACAAAGCTGAAGAGGTTGGTCAAGGTCATCATGCGACGGGCCTCGGCGAATTGGGCATGCGTCGGGGCGGCGTAGTAGTACCATGCGAGGAAGCTGTGTCAAATGCCGTCAGAAAATGTTCCAATTGTGGGGACGTCATTGCAAAAACATACCTGACAGTAACGGGGATATGGATCAGGGAGTAGGCGCGGTTAAGAATGGTCAACATCGTTTGGTGATCATTCCTGAAGAACGACTGCACATCGATCTCACGTAGGGGGAACAGCCAGCGAAACGGTCCCTCGTGCTCAAACCACAACACCGCCTTTCCGTGGTTCTCAGCTGTCTGCCATACACCATCGGTCGCAGCAACAAGCTCGCTCGCATTCTTGACGCCGACGTAGAAGACCAGGTTGACTACCCAGTAGAACATCTCGACAAGGAAGGGGAACTTTTGTATGAAGCGCGAGTGCCAGTACTTTGCGTAACGGGACGAGTTGGGCGTGCGGATGGGGGCACCGCAGCAGGTGCGCTGCTTAGGAGGGTGAACTTCTGTCAATGAAGAGGTCGGTGAAGCAGCGGCTGCGAGGTTGAGTCGTTCCGTCTCGTCGTGAACGTCGTCTTCGTCCCATGGCTCGAGTTTCGACTGGCCCAGCAGGCCCTGATCTTGCTTGGATGAAGGGATGATGGAGAAGTTGCGCAGGCGATTGAAGTAGCAGGAGGCTACCATGACACCGACGATAAACTATAACGGCCACGTGCCACCACGGTTAGACTTCGTTCATCGTTGACAGAGTCGCAAGCAATAGGTTCGTTGTTGTTGGGGAAAGTCGACAGGGGGATCGATTATACATACAATGGGTTCGACAACGGCATGGTAGGCAAACTGCGGCGCGCCCAAATCTTGATCCTTTTCTTGAGTTTGAGCCATTATGTTTGTTGCAGCGGCATGTCCCGGTTCCAAGAAACTAAACAAAATACCAAGAGGAGGAAAAGGGAATAAAGAAAAAGAAGCGCAAAGTTAAGGTTGAAAGTAAAATGCCCAAAAGATAAAGAGGTACGGTAAGGTCAAGCCAAGGTTTATTTCGGAAGACGCGGAGAATAAACCTGGTAGATAGACTTGTCCTTGCCTTGTTTGACCCTTGTGCAGCTTTGTTCGGTAGTGGGAAAAAGATTCGCTCCGGCAACAGTAGGTAAATGACAAGGATAAAAGGGAACCTAAAGGGAGATTCACCAGGGCAGCGATCAGGATTTACCGGTACCATCGCATCGCTCGCGTGCCCGCCCGCCCGCTACGCAAAAGCTGACGAAAGGCTTGCTACGGAGCAGAATTGGTGGTGCAACTACAGTACCGTAGGCTACGTTAGGCTAGGGGCTACGGGCTACGGGCATTGAACAGGGCGGATCGAGGCCGGGAGGAGATGAAATGCGCTTTGCTGGATCTGGTTGGATATGGCGCGTCTTGTTTATTACGGGTGATTATGCTCGCAACTTGTGCACCAACTACAGCACTGTGCAGCGCTGTCACTACCTGGGGGACCCGACTTGTGCATGCATAGCATAGCCCCTGAGCAATGTCAGCTGTGACGTAGTAGATCCATCTCCTACAATTCAATTCGACGCAGGAAGAGCTTGGCTTTTATCCAAGGCTAAATTAGCTCAAGGGGCGTTTCATTTACCGGATGACAGAAAAGCGTTCCCTAAAACTCCAACCCTTCGGTGACCGCCTTTATCTGTCTTCCTCCACTAACAGAGGTTCAGTGGAGTGATCATCAGCCAATCTTGTGCCAACGTCCCCCTAAAGTTTTCTTCTCCTCAGAGATTTCTATGCGATAAAGGGTCACACCCCTTCTGTTGAACTCGACCCTGAACTGGAAGCGAAACCCTCCGCTCCACTTTCCTTCCAATCGCTCCTCGGTCTCGTCCTGTCAGATTAATTCGAGGCCAAGATTTGCTTCCCTTAAACCTCTCACTCCTTTAATACCACCAAACAAAACAAAACAACGTCGCGACTTGGCACAAAGTCGAGCTCAACACCGCTTGGTGGTCCCTTTTTTGTCGATTTTGAGCATCTTGGTTTTTTCCCATTTCTTTATTACCTCTTCTAATAATCACGACTCCCTTTCGAAATGTCCTCCTCTCCAATCCTCGGCCCATCGCGAGCCGACTGCAAATCGCCCTACGATGAAGAACGCATGGAATGGGCGCCTTCGGTCACCAAGAAGTATCTACGATTGCCAAGACTTCGTCGCTCTGATGTGATCCTGCTTCTTATCGACATCTTCATCGTCACTGTCCTCGTGAACGCCTTTTGGCCGCTCATCACGCTGCTTCGCCGCAACGAGGAGCTTTTCGGCGCACGACTCACCTTTTCGCTAAACGATACTTCTTTCCCGCCTACGTTGCCCGAGCAGCAGACGATACCAAGAATCTTCCATCAGACCAGCGCGAACGAGACGATTCCTGAGGCATGGACGGACTTGGTGCAGAGCTGCAAGAACACCTACTCTGACTTTGAGTATATGGTGCGTTTTACGGGATTGAGGGCCGGGGAAACATAAAAGCTAACGGTTGACAGCACTGGACCGACGAGAAAGCCCGCGACTTCATCTCCGAAGAGTATCCTTGGTTTATTGATACTTGGGATAACTTCCCCTTTAACATTCAGCGCGCCGATGCTATCCGTTATTTCGTTCTCCACCACTATGGTGGTATCTACCTCGATATGGACACTCTCTGCAATGCCACCATTCCTCTTGAGCAGATTGAAGCTAATGGCGCCAAACACCACGCTGTCTTCAAGTCCACCACTCCTACCGGCGTCTCCAACGACATGATGATTACTTCACCTCGCCATCCCGCCTTCACAAAAGCCCTCTCTCGCATCCAACTCTACAACGACATCACCAAGCCCTGGAGGCACATCGTCCCTCACGTCGCAGTCATGGTCTCCGCAGGCCCTCTCTTCCTCACCATGGCTCTGAAGAACTACCTACTCGAACAGCCTTCTCTGCCCGAACAGACTGTGCAGGTCATCAACGCGACGTCTTTGGAACCGTACCTTACAGATTACGAGGGTGCGTCGTGGCACCACGGTGATACCAAGGCACTGATGTGGGTTGGTGATCGCCCCTGGGTTTGGTATGCCCTCGGTGCGATTGGACTCTGTGCTGGGCTGTACGTGATCAACATGCTCATGATGAAGTGCTGGACGAGATTCTTTGAGAAGACATCTTTGAGCGATGAGGCCAAGGAGGGAATTAAGCTTACGTAGGGGGTTTATATGCGGTAATTATATACGACTTTAATATGGTAATGCCAGCGAATTTTATTCCACAAATGCCTAAAGCAATTATTGCTCACTAGTTTGATCTTTACGATTGTCACCTCTTGTCATATCCTGTCTATGAATGATATACATTAATACCGTTGTATCGCATTCAGACCGCTTCTGAATGAAATTACCGCCTATCATGGTGTTTCGCCTGCGACACGTCAGTGCACCACGAACCCAAGCCTTTCAGACAAACCCAGTTATCTTTAGCTTTCCAGCTACACTTAACCGACCAACCATCATCATCTCGTGACTGATACCCGGCCCAGCTTAGTGCCAGTCATATGGTGTGAGGAGTCAGATCCATCACACTTCGCTCTCGCAGAGAGGCTCGGTCTTCTGAACACCTCGCTTAGGCTCTCGACCCATCCATTTGTGATAAGCTGCGCCGCAAATGAGCCTTCCAATATGACGTCGATGTGCTGTAGCTCTGCTTCTGGTGAGATTTGAAGTGGACAAGGGAGGGAACCAACTAGTTTAACCCCGCATACGTTGGATGGGCTAGACCTCGTTGGAATCGTGACATTTATCTTACACGTCATTGGTGTTTTAGCTTGGCTGGGCTTTCTTGGGACTTAATATCTAACTCCCAGGATTGTGAGGAGATAATATCCTCATGGTGACATTTGTTGTCTTCTTTGCTCTCTCTCGATATTGTTTTTCTCTAAGATGGATGCCCAATGCGTAGTGCTGCTGATACTTCCAAGCGCCAGCAAGGAATAAACACCACCAGTGATAGAAACGGATGAGCTTCGCCTTTGAAGTCATTACTATCCTACACTCGATTATCTTTCCACTGAGAACAGTTATTGTCTTGACATGGTGAGTTACAGTAAACAAGAAAGTCTCACCAGTAAAATCCCCTGAAAAAGCCAATACTTCGAACACGTACTTTCTGTCGAGTGGTCACAGTCTATCAATTGAGTCAGTCTTCAAGTTTCATATCTAAGTCTGGCGCATGTGCTGCATGTGGTTCATAACATTATTTAATGTTGGAAAGTTTTGGGTACAGAAAAGTCGATCGCCAGACTTAATGTTGAGTAGCACCGGGACTTTGCTTTGGCGATAGTCTTTACCATCTGCTTGAGCTTTGTCGTTGAATTTTGGTCTTGTCGGTTGGCCTAGTTCACGTTGCGCATTCCCTGCCTTTCGAACGCCATGATACCGACTGTTAATGGAGCCGTTGACTATGAAGTGGCACTTTATACACTGTAATGTTTAACTTACACAAACTATACAGGTAACACATGTGACAAATCAATTGGCACGAGAGCGGCTGTATGCTTTCAACGTTCGTAGCACACTGAACTCGACGTTATAGCTTAGAAAAAGCAACAAGGGACACGATTTTGGCCGTCATGGCAAAACACTGAGGTATTGTGTAAGATCTGATTATGCTTGATATAGGAGTATATATGTGCGACTTTCGTCATTCAAAACCTTCACTCAACCAGAACTATGATGCTGCAGCTTATTCTTGCTTGATATATTCAGCAATATTAGGTCGGGTTTCGAATGCCTCTTTCAACTTAAGAAGTGAGTCCGGAATCTTGGACTAGAGAAATTATTAATATTAGCCAAGGTCTTTGAACTTCGTCAGAAACAACTTACCGGAACAGTCTTGGTCCTGGTGTCGTTATCCAAGGACATGTAGACTGCAAAATCTGCATAACTGACCTCGTCTCCGAGGAGGTAGGGACCCTCACGATCAGAATAGTACTTATCGAGAAGATCATGGTAGTCAGGGACAGTTGTATTCTTGTAGGACTCAGATGCGTTGTTCAGATTAGATACCCAAGCAGCCTAACTTGTGGTCAGGATCAGATAATAAAGATAGAGGTAACTTTTGACTCACTCTCCACTCGGTGTAGATGTCTGCCACTGCATCTGCAAGGTACTTATCATGGTTTGTCTTGCCATCGTATTTACCAAGTTCTCGAGACAGGAATCGTAGGATTGCGATATGCTGTCAAGTCATGTTAGCTCAACACAGAACCTCGTTTTATAAGACAGACCTGGTTCAGAATTCGGCCCTTGTACTCAATAGCTGGAAGCCGTCCAGTGCGGGTAATTCCCTGAGTCTTGAGCTTCTCGCTAGTCTCCTTCCAGGTATCGTCATAAGCATATCTCTTCTCCTCGAAAGGGATACCAGCATCTTTCATGAACAACCTATTGCGAGAAGTCAGCCCAGCCAATTTGTCGATGCTCATACTCGAGGCTTTCGGGAAATCTTTTCTCCAGAGGCGCCACTTACTTGACAACTTCACCACGGCCGAGTTTGCCAATGGCGAGGTAGTGGTAGACAACTGGAGAGTCAGAGGACATCGTGAAGGGCGTTTCAGTGATAAGTGATGATAAGACGTTTTTGATGTATTCTGAAGTTCTCCATGATTGTAACGTTTCTAGAAATACTTATACTGCTCTGTTTCTCACAACGCCCTTAGAATGACATTCCCCAATCTGAGTCAGCATTGTGAAACTTGACCATTGCATAAAGGATTCCAAATTTTCGGATTGGCGGCACAGTAAATTACGTATTGCATCCGACGGGCATTCGGGTTCCCTGGTTTTGTTCCGTAATCATGTTTTCCGTATAACGTTAGATTGTTGCATCTGCGACAATATTCCTCTAGGAAACCATGCTATGTAATTGAATATCGTAAGATATACGAAAAAAGAGCTATGTACAATTATTACAAAGTATAATGACCTAAGCGTCCCTACTTTAATAAGTGTCCTCATAGTCGTAGCAAAGAAGACCCTTGCGGATGTGCATAACGTCCTTGACCTTGGCCTTCAGTTGGCGTGTCTCGAAGATGCTGATAGGGTCGTTGAGAGTGATGTTGCCAGCAGCTTGGTTAGTGTAGTCGAAGTTGACGAGAGGACCTGAGACGTCCTTCTCGCGCTTCTTCAGGTCGCGAAGTTGCCATGACCACCAGGCGCGGTCGACATTGGCATGATGCACCCAGAAGAGAGGGTCAGCAGCTAGAGGAGTAAGTATATATCATCTGGACAAGAATTTTGGGTAATTACTTACGACTTTGCCACTTGTCAGTCATAGTGCCGTATAGACCACCGACACCCCAGTGACCACCAGAGTGGAAAGTACTCTCAGTGACACGATCAAAAAATCCAAAGTCCTTCTGTCCCATGCCGTCCTTGATGGCATCAGGGCCAGCCATGTCCCTGAAAGACAGTGGGGCGAAGTCACGACGGATACAGTTGGGGTTGTATGCAGTGCCATTTCCAGGTCCTAGGTTGGACTTGAGACCAGCAAAGGGTCCCTTCTTGATGCAGCCTCCACCAGAGCGGTCGGGCACATCCCAAGGAGGGTTGACAGGCAGGCCAGGCTCAGGGTTAGAGAAGTTACCAGGGATCCAGCCTCCGTTTCCACCGAAGCCGTGCTTGTTGTCAAAAATGGGGGAGTTGAAGAAGACGGATGTGTCGTTGTCAGGGCCTGCGGCATCAAGAGTCCAGTCCCAGTAAGGAACGCCACCCTTCCAGCCACATGTTTGAAGCTCCTGCTCGTAAGCATGCATAAGGAGGCGATGATAGGGGTAGAAGACGCCCTGGAGGTGTTAGAAGTGAAACGAACGAGGAGCTGAACAATGTTTGGGGCGTACTGTAAAGTGCACATCATCGGCGCGGATGATGTGTGTTCCCAGAAAGTCATCCCATCGACTCTTGGCACCAGGGATATCAGATGGTGATGATTGGGAAGGCTTCTTCATCAGGCACTTCTGAGCATTGATGTAGCGATCCCTCTCACCCGTACTGAGCGAGCGCCTGTTCACAATCAGTTGATGCTCTCAAGAGATACACTGGTATTTCATACCATTCTCGTCTAATGAAAGGCTTTTTGCATGCCTTGGACTCGACGAGAGCCACACCGGCGAGTAGGACAGCAGTCCACAAAGACTTGATAGCAACCATGATGCAAGCTCAAAGAGATAAAATGGCCGATCAAGAAAGGCAATGCAGTAACAAGTCACAGGAATGCAGGTGATTGCTCAAGTGTTTGAAGTGAGGTGATCGACAAAGAAGTAAATCATGGTACACAAGCTGGGCAAGTCAACCTCTTGTATGCAGGAAACCTTGCCTGTGCATGCGCAGGGTCTCACCAAAATAGCATTGTATTACCGGCGAGCCAAGACACGCACCACGACTGGTTCCTGCAGTGCGGTACTATTGCGAGGGTAAAGGGAGTTACTGGCTGGGTTGAATGCGGTAGCTCCGTGGCGATGGGAAATGCGGAATGGAACTGTGACGTTGGATTGCGGCAAAGCAAAGACGCAGGGGGAAAAGTCCCTTGTTGAAGAGGATCCGGGGGTTCGGCTGACTGGGGCCCCCATGTTGTGAGTGAGGACCAAGAGGTTAAAGGTAGGTTTTAGGGAAAATTATCAATGCATATTGCTAGCCATCAGTTGTTATCAGACAATTTAGTAGGCAATATGCCTAGGAGATGGATCCTTTAACGGACACGAACAAGGGTTCCCAGGGTTGTTAGTTCCTGATGATCTGATTTCCAGCCGCAGTAAGCAAACATCCTGATCTCCACATCCTTCATCCGTCAAGGATTATCTCTCGCGTATGCAGATTCCGGTCTGTTGGTCCAGCAATGCATTTCACTTGCATCGGGCCTGGTGGATAAATTAAGACCGGTCAATTTTCATTTATAGTAGGTACAACTACAGGCTACACAGCATGGCTCGGCGTATATTCCCTGTCCAGGCTCCCCCTCTCGTCTCTTGATTCCCAAGACCGTGTAGTCAAAGATCCCTGCGTCGTTCTCATTGCCGCGGTGTCTCTTTCCTCTCCTGTTCTCCCCCCTTCATACGCCTTTACCTCTAGTGGTATAGCATCAACGCTATCTCCTGCCGCGAAAGGGTCTTCATCTCCACCGTAGATATCTCTCCGCGAAGTAGTCGACTTATTGGTAATCACCCTTGACTGGCGCGCGCTCTGTCCGTAGTGATTCTCATAGCGATTCCCATAACCTGAACGAGCACCTGAAGTGCCCGACAACGTCCAACCCATTCTATTAAGAGCAGTTTGAAGAAGAGGTTTAAGGAAAGGTGCTGAAGAGGCGATCATGATGAGGATCTGTTCGAGTGCAGTCCACGTTGAGATAGCGTTGGTTAGGGCCCATGGGTCTTTTGTCGCCCCGCCGAATTCTTTTACCAGGGTGGCCTTGACGATGGAGGCGACGCTCGCAAATACTCCAAGACCCATCAACACACCGACCAGTATCTTTTCCTTCAATGGACGCTTGAGCTTCCAGAGGAATAATGTTGGTGCTAGCGAAAGCAGAACATCTGTCCCGATGTTGATGCCAGATCCTAGATTGGACATGATAAGGATTCCGGTTTGTGGAAGACAGCTAGCCCCCTCGATTGTCTGTAATTTGGAAGGATCCCAAGATGCTTCGAGTGGTTGGCATTGTAGGAGGATGAAAAAGGTGTTTGCGATTCCGTAAGCTACCAGGATGGACATTATAAAAAAGCAAAAGATGCGCCACCATAGAACGTTCGGTTGGATTCGGAGCATCATCATTGCAATGCTGGCTTTTATGAACATCATGGCGATACCCCATATTGGAATGGCGAGAAAGGAGTATTTTCGTGTCCATATCCGTTGCTCTTCGGTGATGAGTATGGGTTCGGTGAACATTTGAGGTATCAGGAACCCAAAGTCTACACAAGCAGCAGCCTGAAGCAAATCTCAGTTAGTCACCAAGAATTATTGATCCCGTCAACTTGCACGTACCACTCCAATTGTCATGCTATAATCCTCCCAACTTATCCTCCAAACCGGCCTGACTCTCAACCATATCCTCGTCGCGAACATAACCAGCGCAACGGCAATTAGAGGCGACGTGACTCCTAGGTGTATTCTCGCAAGGCTCGCGGACCTCTCCGAGATGGGAAAATAAGGGCTCCCATCGCCGGGAGGTGTTGGAGGACCTGACATGTGGCCGGACAATCGACCGCCAAAGTCTCCCTAGGTTCAGGGTTCAAAAAGAGGAAGAAGAAAAAGAAAAGAAAAGAAGAAACTAACAGACACAAATGAAGGAAACAAAACAAGAGTCATTAACAGCTCGATTAAGCAGGAGATCGGGTCCCAGATATACATATTCCAGCTGACTTTGTTTACCGGGATATTAAGTGATGAGACGTCTGTGTTACACATTCCTAATTTTCTTTCTTTTGACCTCTCTCACACATGCCCCTCAAACACTTTCTCTTCACAATGTCTGTGTCGAGTGATGTACTGTGCTATTCCGACCTGAGACGGGCCTGTGACACGAGTGGCTTGCAGGTTTTCATAAGGAATACAACGCCAAGAGGCCATTGAAGACCGAAGGAATCGTTGCAAGGTAAGCTCCCCCGAGCGGCGCAGCGAAGGAAAAGGTTCCAGATGAGGGAACTGACAGCTTAACTGTACAGCATAAGGGGACGAAATCACCTACCCAATAGTCGGGCCGTCACCTTACTCAATGATCCTTTGAACCCCGTTAGAGAGGCCAATCTCTCTGCTCCAACTCCGAACACCATGTTCAAGAACCCTCGGTTGGAAGTGAAACTAGCACAAAGTTCTTCTGGTCACCTTCCATTGTCGTTGCTGCAAGACAAGCAGGGGGTTCCCAGTTGAGGTCACAGCGCTAACAAGCGAGGTAAATCCAGTGCTCGAGCCGACCAGCCGTCTACTTGTTAGTGAAGTTTTAGCGGAAAGTCTGGTCAATCATCCGGAATTTGCCTGAGACGATCCGGACACGACCAGACGCGGAGCCGTCTCCATACTTGGAGGCCCTGTCAAGTATTCTCTCGTGTTCAAAATGAGAATTGCTATATTACAGGATTGAGTTAGAAGTTTTTGTTCGGTAAAAGCTCCATATCGGCGTATTCGAAAAGTCACAACCCAGATTGTTCAAATCATAATCTCTCTAATATAATATCGAGATCACTCTATGCCTGTTGGTTCTGGGTTCACGACGGAAATGGCAACCGTATTCTGTGGCGTTCCTACATCGAGGTCAGTAGGATCCAAGATGCCTGTTACCTTGTTTCAGCCAAGAAAAGTCAAGGTAGCCGATAGGTGCTGGGCAACAGAGAGGTTAACCTTTGAGCTTGAGGGTGCAAAAATAAACAGGCGAGGGATATTTTCTGAAGGACGCATAATGTGACTTAATAATTCCGTCTCCTAGTCTTCTGCCAGCCAAGTTCTTCGATCCCCTGGGGTAGCAACGCAGAAGCGGGAGGAAGGGAGTGTCCAAGCGAGACAGGGTTTATAGTTCCTTTTACGAGAAAACAAGGCTAACGCACGGTTCACACACTCGTTCTCTGGCTAAAAAAGAGGTTCCAGCTGTTCGGTTAAAGTATTTTGCTCCCCCTTCCCGACTCTCCCGGACCCAATTCAGGTACGCATGTAGTGTAATGGACACCGGTGACATGGGCTGGAACGGAAGGTCTCTCGGCCTTCTTAATACCGGCGAGTATAGTTTGATACGGTAGGTCGTATAATTCCAGAGAAATTCTGAAGGATATTGTAATTTTCCGTGTTCATTTGCGTCCACGAGTAGGATCTCAGCTGTCTCAGAAGCGAACAACTCCTCATACACCTTTTTTGCTTTGTATCTCTAACCGAACTCGGTGTTTCTCATCGCAGTTTTGAAGAGAACTGACGATATTGAGTAATCGCTGCAACAGTAAACGGTTCCGCATATGTACAGTAGTAGTTGCATTATCCCCTACTCCACTTGAACGAACAATAATGTCCTATTAAATGCAACGAAACCGTTTCATCGGATCAAACCGCCGCAATGGTGCATGTATGGGCTTTATGCGAATGGGACAAACTCTGCACGAACTTTTGATCCAGGGAGCCTTTTCTCTATCGGCTTTGTTACTGTTTGTGTCGGAGCCTCGGGGTTTTCTGCAGGAGTAGATCTTGACAAATCACCCATAAAGTGTCATCGCCTCTCTTTTTTCGTTGCAATCACTTTGCAGCTTCTTAACTTGGAAACAATCTTCGTTCTTCTTTACAGAAAAGCAATGCTGTAAAGCCATCTGTTACACAAGCAGGTCGCACACACGACAATACGAAACAAAGATTCACAGCAGCCGAGCAGAAAAGGGCAATGATGATATCGCTCAATATTGTGGCATTGCGGTCAAACACTAATACGTCCGGCACTAATACAAGCCCAAGTGAGAGAAATATTCCAAAGTTAACAACAAAAAAAAACAATGCTTTCAAATCAGCATACATATCGATACACTTTCTTCCAGAATGGCCATGCCACTCTTGCCTCCCTGTCTTGATCGCTCATCAAGTGCACACGGTAGTATCGCCTACCAGTCTGGATATCTATATCATCCAGCTTCACAAAGCCCGTTCGGTACCATAGTTTATGGCCTAGGTACATGATTAAGACAATGGGCACGGCCATCAGTCGGAGGAAGACGTTCTGCACGATATCTGCCGTGGTCCAGCTGTCGTCCAGCTCGACGGGTGCAACGGCTATCCAGACTTGACTCAACAGGATAAGAGTGTATCCGCAGAGAGCGAACCATGAACCAATGGTGCCTGATCGTGCGCGGAAGGGCAGTTGTTCGAGAGTGTGCGATGCGTGAGCCCAGGCATTTCGGAATCGGATGTGCGTAAGGCAGATACTGCCCCAGGTAAACAACGTCGCAAGAGAACTGACGGACAGCAACCAGTCAAAGATGACAGCATGTGCCTTCAAATCCACGATGAATGCCAACAGTCCAACGCAGGAAGCGAAGAGGATGGCCGCCAGCGGACGACCCTGCTTATCAACGTACGAGAAAATAGCCGGTGCCATGGACTGGTCCGCAAGAGCAGCCAATGTTCGGGAAGAGCCGTAAACAGAAGAGTTGCCGACACTGATAACAGCGATGAGAATAACCGCGTTCATAACGCTCGGCAAGACAGTCGTTCCCATTGTTTCAATGGCAATGACGAACGGTGAGGCGGCAGAGTTGCTGGAGCTGGCGTCGAGAATGCGAGGATCGTTATGAGGAACCAGAAGACTGACGAGCATGAGGGAAACGATGTAGAAGAGCGTGATACGCCAGAAGACCTGCTTGATGGCACTAGGCAAAGACTTGCGTGGGTTGGCCGTTTCTGCTGCTGCCAGGCCGATAAGTTCTGTACCGGTAAAGGAGAAGCATGATGTAACGAGCACGGAACAGAAGCCTTTGAAGCCGTTGTTGAAGAGACCTGGGTCGACCCAATAACGTCCTCCGATGTAGCTTCCCGTGGGCTCGCCTCCAATGTTAATTACGATTCCAAGTAGGCTGGGTAAGTTTGTTAGTCATGGCGTTTCGCAGGAAGACATGAGAGCACGTACATGAAGGCTACGATAGCAGTGACCTTGATGGTAGAGAAGACGAATTCTGCTTCACCGTAGGCTTTGACACCAAAGAGGTTGATGATAAAAATCGCTGCGAGGAAAATAACAACAAAGACGGATTTGGTGATACCCTCATTCCAGTAAGTAATGGTGAAAGCGCCGGCAATAATCTCAAGAGGTAGAGTGAAGAGCCATTGAACACAGTAGCTGGTCTGGTCAGTATACCAATCTTCATACAGTCGCAATTGTGCGATTATATAATCAATGACTTACTTCCAGCCCATAGCAAAACCCCAAGAGGGGTCAAGGAAACGTGTTGAAAAGGCAGAGAATGAACCGGCGATGGGGAAAATGACAGCGAGTTCGGCTAGCGATTGCATAGTGCAATATTGTAGAGCACCGATGACCATGTAAGAGATGAGAACACTGCCAGGACCGCCTTCGTGAAGAGCGGTACCAGAAGTAACGAAGAGACCAGTACCTTGGACACGTTAGCAAGGTATATACAGCCGCTGTACAGGATGATATACCAATAGCACCACCAAAAGCAATCATTTGCAAATGTCTTCCTTTCAATTCTCTTGCCAACGCCGACGTCGCAGTCTTCGCATTGGCAGCTCTGATGTCGAAGTATCTGTTATCCCCAGGTATTTGGGGTTGTTGTTCAGAGTGGTACTGTCTATCCCAGCCCTTCTTCATCTGTCGTCGATCGGCTCTTCGGAAGCCATCAAGCCAGTCAGATTGTTCTTTTGACTGCTCCTCTGAGCTTGGCACCGAGACGGCCCATGCGGTGGTGCTGTTATTGTTGTCATCCTTGTATTGTGATGTCGGGGCGCTCATGTCGTTCATCTCGATAGCTTCGACATCGCGAGCGAGGGCGACCTCGACTTTGATGTCGGTTGTTTTCTTGATGTCATGCGACATCGTGAAGGGTTGTTTCGCAATATGCTATGTCAAAGTTTCAAGAAAGTTAAAAAGGATGGAGAAAAAGACGGAGCAAGCGATATAGATAGAAAAAGGAAAGATCGTGAGGGTCTGCCAAGCTTGAGGTTGTGGAGTCGTGAACAATGCAAGTAATTAAAGCTCAACGGGGATATTCACAGCTGGTCCGTGAGTCCACATGGCAAATCGTACATTAAAGCACAAAAAGAGGGAGAGTAAAAAAAAGGGAAGCGATCAGCGGAGACTCAGAGGGGGAATGGGGGGAAATACATACATACATAGGCTGATGATAACAAGACCAGAGCAGACGAGGGGAAGATTGGAGGGACTCGGCGTCCTCGGCACCAATATGGAGACTGGTCCCTCTTCTGGCGTCTGGCCCGTGAAAATCGCCCGCTGCAGACCACGCAGCTTTAGTGGTTGTAAGCCCCTGCGTCAGAGAGGTCTCGCTAAACTACTCTAGGTGAATTCCTCCTTTCAGTGGCGTTGTCTTTATCTGCAAGGCCAAGCCATGTCAAAGGTCTTGGCAGGAGGGTATTGGTCGGTCAGGGTTCTAGTGTGTCTGAATTCAGCCTTTAAACGTATCAGGATAGTGATAAAAAGGCTTCATCTTTTGATGCACCGGACAAGGAAGGTCAGTCGTTGGGTGTTGTCGCGTGCTGCTAGACATGGGTATGGAGGAGGCGAGTTTACTTTCAGGGGCTCTAAGGCTAACGTGGTCCAGACCCAGAGCCAGTAATTCCGTTTATCCAGGTACTGATGTGATTATCGCTCATTCGATTGAGTCTTGGAATGCATGATTGGTTAATTGCTATGCTCGGGTACTGAAGGGTAAACGGATTCAGCCCTGTTCACAATCGGCCAGATAATCAGTGAAAATCACCGAGATCTAAATCCTCGTGGAATCGAATTCACTGTAAAACCCAACGGAAAGGATCACGCTGTTGAAGAAATTGGTCTTTTAGCCTCCGAAATCGGTAATCGACTTTTTTTTCTCCCCCCCCCCCCCAAATGAATTGATGGCGCCATTGTGTTGGAGCTAACACCGCCATGTGCAACAAGTTCCCCTTCTGGAATTGAACCCGAAGGCCGCCAAGAACTCTATTTCCGCCTCTATATCTATCTAATCTGTCCCTGAGTAGCATCTATAACAATTAATTGACGAGTTTAGTCATCGCTTAAATGGTGGCTTGCACTGCGTGTACACAGCGATCAAACTGCTCAGCATTCCACATGCACACACAACGCCTTCGTCCCATTTAACCAGCCCTGCAGCCGCTGATGAGACGGTTATGTCACATAGGCTAGAAAGTAATTGGAGTTTGCTGGCTGTTTTTCGACTGCAGCGTTACGCATCACGTCAGCTTCCATGCGGCGCAGAGATGTGAGTGTGGTACTGGTACAATACTTACAAAAGAGACTGCCTATCATCTTCATCTTTATCATTGCCCGTGTTCAATTGGTAGAAACAGTACACCTGCGCAACAATCCCGCAAACACCTGCGGCAAACCATACCCGAAAAGCTCTCCTTTCCAACGTCTTGGCTCCTTTCCAGGGGACGAAGCCAATGCTGTTCAGCACCGTGGCGTTATCGCACGTCATGTACACCGCGGTCAACAACTGGCGAATCACAGTGATGTACCCCAGAAAATGGTCTTGATGCTTCTTACTGGACAAATTCTGTGCCGCCGATTTGAACTGCTGCGTGAATTTTCCGACGCGTAGGAGCTTTGCTGTCAGGGAGAGCTGTCTCATCAAAAGCTGCCAGCGCGATATCGTTGCTACGGAGGCATTATTTTGACTCAGCACCCAAGTGGCGAGACGCGAGGAGAAAACGAGGAAGCGTAGGAGGACATCGCGTTCTGTAGTTGTGAAGCGGATGTCGCTGATTTGTGAAACGATGAATGCTACATTCTTGTTCATCCTGCACGTGAGGGAACCGATTGTTTGAGATGATGAATTGACTCTCGAGTTTCCCGAAAACATGAGAGGCGCAGGCTCTGGAGGCGGTGTGTGTTCCACCAAAGTCGCGATAAGCGAGCAGGGGGGGTTTCCAGAGACGTCATTGAAGCTGATAAGCGGGTTAAGAACCTATTGAGTTTCGTTATCCGAAAAGTTGCCTCGGCTTGCTAACGCTGAAACCTGGGGAAACAAAGATTTATTTCCGCTTGGGGTTTGCCTGAGCCATGATATTCCCACAATTGATAGCCTAGGTTGAGCGGGCAGGCGCACATCAGCGAGCGGAATTGATTCCTGCTTCGGATTCTACTGATACTGCCTTTGTTTTATAGGTGCTTGTACGATCTAGCTATCTCTGGTTTCATGAGTTGGTGAGGAGCAAGGAGTAATCCAGGTCACCATTGCTTGAACATCGTATTCTAACCAACCTATTGAGATTGCTGTCTGTCCAGACTAGATATAGCAGACAATGCTCTCTTCAGAGGTCGCGCAAGTTGGTTGCCAAAAGCACAAGACCAAATCGTGGGGTCAGTTCATGATATCTCAGACTGGCTATTAGATCGTCCAATTTCTGCATCTCCGGGCACCAACGTTCCTGACAAGCCCTCAATTTTATGTCTGCGCGCTTCACGAACCCATCCTGATACGGATATCATTGTTTTGACAGGGTATTGTCAATGCAAGCATGCATGCTCATAAGACACTGATTCTCGGTTGTTTTCATCCCGTTATGGTTGGTGTATTGCCGCTTCAATTTTGCCTACCCGAGACCAGCTGAAGAAAAGCTCTCCGGGTCTTCTGCCAGGGGAAGACCTGGCAAGGACATGCACGCTTGGCCATCCGCTAGAAGTATCGATGATAATAAATTTATTATCGGTGGCCCTACGGACACGGATTTCCAGCTGGTCAAAACTTGATCCGCTGGGTTAACTTTTTCGCCATCGCGTCGCATCGCCATGGGTCCCCAGCTTGTCTCTCTCCGTTACAGCAGTTGGGATTATAAGTTGGAATTAAGGTTATAGCATAGGTCATGGTCAATTCGGGTAAGGCGCTCAATCCTTCATCATCCTTCGTCTTTAAAATTATGAATTTACTCCGAGAACCCTGCCATGTTGACAAGACCAACCGTTATTCCTGTCTCGCGTGAATAAACAGAGTGATCGTGTCACATGCATGTATTACAGCATGTTGATTGGGCGAGCACCTCTCGAGTGGTACAGTATCTAGGGGAAGAAAAACACAGTCCCTCACCTAGCGATTTTTGGTGTAAAATGTAATACACAGGGTCCGTGTATTTTTTCCCTCCGAGGAGTATTTATGTCGACAGAGCAGTATCGTCTGTACAGCCACCAGAGTTAATGCAGACCAACGGTAGAACCGTTGATCAGGATCGTGCATGCAGTCTTCCGTATGTAGTAAAGAGTAGGAATCGAGTGCTTACTTGCCCTTCAAATTTCGATGTCACCGCGACTTAATTGTGGAAAACAACCGATGGGATAAGGCTGACAGGGTGATTTTCCGCCCTTAAGTCAGCTCTAAGCACTTGGCGACCGCTGATCATACAATCTTTAGTCAAGCTTGCCGCTGTATGTTTCAAATACCAGCCAATGGTCAAGCTACATTTCTGATATCCTTCCATGGAAAGTGGGCTCGTTGAGCCTCTAGTGAAATTAGTATTTCCACTATAATCCAACCCAACCTTGTTAGTGGATTGTAATCGTCCATGGAACAAAATATGCTCGGTCGGTGAACCTGTTCGTTTCCCTTTTTACTCCTCGTTTTTGTACTGTCCTTGCTGACCTTGCAAAATTCGTGCCTGCTCGCGGTCCTCTACTCTGCCCAAAATGTCGACCATTGTACCTGCAACAGATCTGGACCCTAACGCGTGGTACCAGGTCTCCGAGCTCGCTGTCGATAAGCCTAATAAGGACTTGAACAGCATGCTCCAGTCCACATCCCCAGGAGACGATTTAAGAGTTTGGCCATCCAACAAGAATTCATATTGGCAATTTGTATGCCTGCAATCGCAGCCATATCGACTAGCTGCTAACAAAGCTACTATAGCAAAAGATAGGCGACAAGCCCGGTCGATATCAACTACGATGTTCCGAAACGAAAGTAGAGAGACAGCTCTCAGTATGCTACCGTCTAGACGTTGGAGACGAGGAGCGCCGCAACAGGCCGTGTCTGATGCCTACCAACGATAAAAAGGAGCAACAATGGGATGTTTCTTTATGGGGCGAGGACGATTCATACAGAATAACGAATGTGCAGAATGGTACAAAATGGAATCTTGACTGTATTCCGAACGGCCCAGTATTCATGAGCTCGGACCATGGCGGAGCTCAACCTCGCCAACATTGGTTGCTGCAAAGTGTTGGGAAGGTGGACAATGAGATGTACTCTACCACCTACAGTGCCGTAAGTTGTCAACAATATACCGTGGGCGATATCTAGCTAACAGATTCAGCCGCCCCAATCAACAGGCGACACCACCATCACAACCGCCACAACGGCCTCCAGCTCCGAGACAACAGCTGCATCTGACCCTTCCAACGAGTCCAGCAACAAGGACAGCAGCAGCAACGACGGGGGAAACAGTGGTCTATCATCGGGAGCCGTCGCCGGTATTGCAGTGGGCATTACCCTTGCCGTCGTCGCCCTAGCTCTCGCCGGGTTCTTTTTCTGGCGCCGCAATAAACGCAAGTCCAGCCAAGCTGGATCTACAGACTTGCCATATGATAAACATAACAACGATCCTAACATGGTGTCGCCCAATGGTGTAGTCGGCTCTTACTACTCAGCTGATAAGACGACTGTATATGCAGAGGTGCCACATGAACAGAGCCCTGCCGAGCTGCCAAACGGTCAACACCAAAGGCATGAATTGGCCTAGGTGTGACACTGAAACTGACCGCAGGAGAACGTTGGCAGCACAAGCAAACATATATATTTTGAACTCTTTACTATAACCACATGAGCAAGGTGTGGCTTCCTGATACCATTTACCCTCTAGTTAATGCATTCGTGCTTATACATAACCTACATTCAACAAGTGGCCATTATTTTCACATATAATGCCAATATCTATAACTGACATAATCGGCTACCACTACCCCTCATTGACTTTGCACAATTATCAACAGTTGCTGCCGTTAGATGATGAAGGATTTCAAGCGAACAATATCACAAGACTTGATGATTGATGCTTTTCGAAATTCCAATTGAGTCCTTGGTTTGTTTCTCACTCAGGCTGGTCTACAAAACTTCCATGTCATTTGCACTGTACTTATCGTCATGCGAATACGAATATACGTCAAAAGCTGAGTTTGGTGATATAAGGATTAGTCAGACCGAAGGATTCATCCCACGATCAGTAAAGTCCCCTGTTGGAAGTCAAAGCGGAATTCCGAGTGCCAGAAAAATCTTCCCTGAAAACGAGCCGGCGAATAAGATGAATAGTTTTGCGATCTTGCACTAAAATCTTACCACCATGCCAGGTTTCAACCCATCTGGAAGCGGCGCTTGGGGAAGAGGACCGCAATTAATAAATAAGCACTGCCGTGTTAGTGGCTTCTGGCGCTGGATAACTCTGTATATAACAGTGACATGCACCTCTTGGTTTCCGCGGCGAGTCTATGCAGTTCCTGAACCCAAAGTTTAATATGTCTACCAATTCGACCACCAGCCCAAGCGGCACGCTTGGCTTCGTGATCCAGGATCTTAAGGAGTCACCAGAAAAATATCTTACGCTACTCGGTGTACTGCTCACCACTATCTTGCTACACAAATTATCGACGCCATCCCTCGATGCTCATGAGCCTCCACTGCTCAAACCTAGATTCCCTATAGTTGGACATTTCTACGGCATAATGAAACATCAGAACATCTACCTGAAACAGTTATAGTACAGATGCACACGGAACGAAGTCCACAGTCGAGATCTAACAAGATATGCAGCGACAAATATCACACACAGATCGCGACCCTGCCTATCCTCGGCGGAAAGCTCTACGTCATCTTCGACCCAGCCATAATCCAATCTGCATATCGCAAAAAGACACTTTCTTTCGAACCATTCGCGGCAGAGTTTGCACGAAGAGAAGTACTTATATCTGATGAAACCCAGAAGAAAATGGAGAATACTAGTCTCGTGCCGGATTTCTTTGCGGCGCTTCATCCTGCCATGACTGGTGATCACATCCATCGCATGAACGCGGCTGCACTGAACTGTATTGCTAAGGATATCAACTCGATTGGGGAAGGAAGTAATATGGAACATGCCAATCTTTGGCTTTGGCTAAGGGATGTCGTGACCATGGCAACCGCGGAAGCCTTGTATGGACCGGACAATCCAATGAGACAAGAGCCTAGTTTGCTGAACGACCTTTGGTAAGTCATATATGGGCCTATCATGTCTTCGGTCCTGACGTCTTACAGGACCTTTGAAGCTGGCCTCAACATGCTACTAGTCAATGTTTTCCCCGCTATCACCGCCCCCAGACCTCACCAAGCCAGGGCTCGACTCCAAGCTGCCCTAGGCAAATATTACGGTGCACGAAAGTGGGAACACAAAGATGCAGCTGAGATTGTCAAAAGTCGTGCACGCGTATTCGTCCAGTATAACGTACCTGGCGAAGAGATCGGCCATATCGAACTTGCACTTCTACATGTTGGAACTGCGAACACGATTCCTACACTCTACTGGTTCTTTGTTAACGTCTTCAATCAACCAGACCTTGTACAGAGACTGAGGAACGAAGTCCTCCCAATCATACAGAAGGATGGAGATAGCAAAGCCGTCGTAGACGTGAAGGTCTTGGATGAGAAGTGTCCTTTACTTGTCAGCTGCTACCGTGAGGCTATTAGACTAAGCAACCAAGCCATGGGCAACCGCCGTGTCCTGGAGGATACAACAGTCACAGATGGCAACGGCAACTCTTATCTTCTTAAGAAAGGCGAGAACGTCCAAATGTCTGCTCTTGTCAGCCACACGCTCGACGCCTGGGGCGAAAACGTGTACGATTTCAAACCAGACCGATTTATGGATACCAAAGATAACAGCGAGGTCGAAAAGTCAAGAAGAGCATCTTTCATACCATTTGGTGGTGGACGAAATCTCTGCCCTGGGAGGAATTTTGCATTCGCAGAGAACTTGGGCCTTGTAACCTGCCTCTTGGCTGGCTTTGATGTTACATTCCCGGATGGACCTCAACTTCCAGCTGGTAAGAGCTGTAACTTCTCGCAAGCTGCCTTTAAACCTGTGAATGACGGGGAAGGTTTCGGAGTGCGAATAGAGAGGAGGGATGGATGGGAGGGGATTCAGTGGTCGTTCAAATCTTAGGATTGAAAGAACGTGCCCTGGAGATAAGATCCAACGTTCACAAACTTGGTAGATAGGCTGTGGCAATCTGGGTCTATATAGCAAAGGTTATCACTTGGTAATTTAATCGATGGAACGAGTATACCGTTAAGTAACTGGTCTTTATCAGCGAGGTTGAATTACGCCGAGGTCTTTGTAGATTGGATCACGTCACAGTGCAGTGGTTGAGACGTATCGGACGAGTAGTCAAGATAATAAAAAAGCAGTAAAGAGGATATATACAAAATCTCGTCAAAATAATATGTACTGAAGTGGACACCTTCCAGCCAAAACTGATTGACAAGGTATCACCGAAAACGGGTTTGTGTCTTTGTTATTTGACACTTGTTTTTTTGAAACTTTCCAAACCGTACTTTCTCCGGCGTAGTCTGATCATAAAAGAATCCATCGCTTAGACGTAAGACTTGAGAAGGGAGTTGTAGTACTGGTAAGCAGGACCACTTGAAGGCTCAAAGCTGTACATGTAGTCAGCCCACCAAGGACCAGCAGCCCACCAAGTAACACCCTTCCAGACATCAGTGTTGGCCTTCATGAAGTCAAGCATGTTCTTGACAGCAGTCTTGCAAGTCTCGTTGGGACCGCCAGCAAACTCTCCAATCATGCCAATCTTCTTGTTCGCGCGGAGCCACTTGGTAGCAGCTTGGAGACGCTCAACACCGATGGATGTGGAAACACAGTTGGGTGAAGTGCCAGAAGAGTCTGAGTCGAGGTATTGGTGCATCTCGTAGATGAGCTTGTTCTCGGGATCGGTCAGGGCCTTCATGTTGTCGTTCACGTCAGGCCACGACCAGGCGCCGGACCATTGGTTGCCTTCGACAAAGATGTACTGCGAAGCACCGGCAGCGCGAATACCGTTAATGGCGGCTTGGTTGAGGTTGAGAACGAGAGTCTGGTCCATGGTGTGGTACTCGTTGTTGGTGTCGAACATCACGCGGCTGTTGCTCTTGAACTGGGTAGCAAAGTTCTTCCACCAGGTCTGGAAGTCAGAGGTGGAAGTGATAATCTTGTCGAAGTAGCGACCGTAGTTGTGGGGGTCCAGGAGAACAGTGGCGCCCTTGCCAGTGATGTGGTTGACAATTGAAGTGAGGTTCCTCATGTAGGCTTGGTCGTAGGAACCAGTCATGCCGCTGGGGTTTGAGCGTTCCATCTTGAGCTGCACACGGAAAGTGTTGTACCCCTGTGAGATGAGGGTCTAGAAAAATTGTTAGGGAGCTGTCATGTGGCATCAACCCATGTACTCACATCGACAGCAGCAGGCTCAGGGAAGGTAAAGTCCTTGCCCCAAGTACCGGGAAGGTTCTTCTCTCCAAACTCAGCTCCTGCCTCGTTAACACCAACCCAGAGGAACTTTCCATCACCACCAGGCGAACCAGTAGGTTGTGTGCCACCAGCTGTGGTAGTCTTGAGGGTAGTGGATGGAGGGTCAGCAGAACCGGGCTGACACTGGTGGTACCACTGGTTGACGACGGTACATTTGTATCCAGAGACACAAGTGCTCGAACCAGAAAAGCCTTCACCACCGCATTGAGCCCATGCTGCATTTTGGGCGACCGAGAGGCCGGTGAAGAGGCTGAGGGCGAGAAGGGACTTCATGATGGCGGGTGTAGGTTGGTCTCAAGGTTATCGTGCTCAACTGAAGAACTAAATTCATCGTGGGAAATGGTTTTCTTTTATATGTATCGAACTCGAGAAGACTAAATGGACACTTACCCTGGCACGTTCGCCATCTCCCGATGTGCCGTCCTAGCTTTTCGCTACGGAACTCATAGCGTAGCATCCGTCGTCCGGTCACGATCGCAACAACGAAAAGCCGAATAACAGCTAACATTTCAAGTAACGATTGTCCGGCCCGTCATCCGCAAATGAACCCGGAAGATCTAATCCACTATGCTATGGGAACTGAACCGTTTGACATCCGGAAGGCTTCTCCATCTGGGAAATTTCGCTCTCAATGCCGAACCATAACTGACTACGGAAGAGCAGACTCCGTAGCGGTAGACTTGACAGAGCACATGATCATTTTAAAAAAGTGTCAATTTGTGGAATTGCCGTATGTAGAATGGAACTATGACCTGGGGTATCGACTCATAAAGGTATGGTGGAGATCGGAACTTGGTCCTCCGTGGGCCGTATTGAGACCCAGGTCCAAGGGGATCAGAAAGCTTGGCTGGTGCGAAATTAGTCAGTCACTCCATACAGACTAAGAGGCCATCCTCAGTCTGTTTATTTTTGTACCTTTAAGCTTTGGGTCAACGTTACTGTCAATGGCATGGACATTATCGGAGACAAGGGCCATATTTCCGCTAGCAGTTAATTATTCAACCAAGATTGCATCATTAGCAGATATGAGATGCAGTAAATGAGTTCACGAGTTCAACGTCAAGTATAGAAAGTTTACAGAGAGAAATCCAATTTAAACAATCCAATTGAAACACCCTATCATAAACCGCATAGTTCTGCATTTTTCCACCTGTCTGACCTTGACCTATCTCCTGGGAAGCATTGTAGTAAGGCTCAACGCCCAGTTTTCTTCCCCATCACATAAGGTAATCCGACATAAACCACTGGTACATGGGATTAGCTGAACCAAGCTGTGGAGGTACAGTTTGGTAATCCCGTGCATTGCTGACATCTAACGGGAGATCAAAAGCGTGCTGGACAGCAGCATTGTTATATCCCGTAGGTTGCGAAACAGCATTGCTATAGTCCATGGGTTGTTCAGGAGTCCCGTTGATGGCTGGACCCGCGGCTTGATGCATGCCTAGCCCCAGAACTCCCATGTCGTCCTGGGGTAGAGACCAAGACATATCCTGAGGCATTGGCCCCCCTAGAAAAGCAGCAGACGAAGCAGCAGGCAAGACGTTGGTAACCGGCTGAGTCACTGCTGGGTTCTGCAGCAGAAAGCTCTCAGCCTGGCCTCCCAAGTCCTCTTGAGGTATCGGGCCCTCAAGAAAAGCAGCAGGCGAAGCAATAGCCAAAGAGCTGCCACCCGGCTGAGTTACCACTGCATTCTGCAATGGCAAACTCGGAGCCGAGCTATCCCGGCGGTGGAAAACGCCCATGTAGCTCCTAGTAGTCCCCACTATACAAGAGTTAGCTCTCAGTAAAAGGGATGGATATTAAAGACATATACGTACAGGCATCTTTGGGACGGTTCCTGCTCCCCCTTTTTCGTCCCACTCTGTCAATCACTCTGACTCCTTCTATAAAATGATTAGCTTGAGGTGATGACAAAAGAATTAGGCGAAGGATAACTTACCATTGTGCCAGCCCTTACACTTGGACGTGCGGTGACCTCTTACACACTTTTCACAGGCGATCTTCCGCCCTTGGTTATCCTTTCGGAAGTCGGTATTAGCTTCCACGCCTTGTCGTACTTTTGCCATCATGGGTATAGGATCCTTTGTGTGTGGTTGAGTTAGTCTGCTATCGAGTGATGATAGGTAAAGTAAATGAATGAGGGATGCAAGAGAAGGAAGAAAGGCTTGATTTTATAGAGCGTCAGGATGGGATGAAGGTTTCTTCGATTGCAAACTCACTTCCGTGACAAGGACGCGGACGGAGGCAATCTCTATATGTTAACCTTGTCCCCTTGGTGACTGCAAAGACACTCATGGATGCCTGCCTCTATCTTGAATTCTGAATGGGGGCGTGATTCTGCACAGGGCAACGAGATGAAGGAGAGCTTTCCTCATAACAACCTAGAGGTATCCAAAAGCAAACCTCCAGTCCCTAGACCCCTCTAGAGAAGTGTCACCATCGATGTATCTCGACATACCCTCGCACCTCAACCTACCTGTACTCCATACTGTCCGAGTGGTTTTCGTCAACTCTCCGGCATATCAGCACTCGACATATCAGCATAATGGAGTTTGATCTCATTTTGAAGTCACAGTATTGCTCTGCATTGCACCACTCCAATGTACAGGAAATGAAGTCGTCGTACTGCTGTTGTCCATTCTGTTACACGCCCCCTGAAATTCTCACCCACTAACCAGGTGAATATCCCTTTAAGCTTTGGTCAAATTCCCAAAAAGGAACATAAACTTCATCCCCACGAAAGTAAGATATGTCGAAACGTCTGTTCATATAAGTTATACTTTCTTCGTGATATCATTGGAAAGCCTAATTCACGTCGAGAACTGTCGGTTAAGGGGACACTTTGGATAGGATAAGCTGCCGCATTCTTAATGATTGGATTGATGAGGCTCTCATACTATGTAACTAACAGCTTGTGGCCTATCTATCCCTGTTGCTCGCTTTTCAAGAAGCTCTGAACCGAGAAAAGAATTGGCGATATATAGCGATAATAGACAACCCTGATACTTTGATTTATACCATTCCTTATGCAAGGTGGGAGGTACGAGTACGAACGACAGAGAAATTGAAAGAACTTGGATGTCAGTTCTGATAGAAGGTTCCATTTAGGCTACGAGCTGCATGAGCGCCCCTTGCTTTACCCTGACTAAACTTACACTCTTCGGGCCTCTATCTACAATACGTGATTCCCAGTCTTGGAGGCACAAAGCTGATCAAGAGCCCTCGAGAGGCGAAGTATATCCTACTTGAGTTTTAATGGAATGATAGAGACTCGGAACATGTTACAAGACGTACGCACCTACTCAGAGACATTGGGAATGGTTGTCTTCTTCTTTCACAACTTTGTTGGCCTTGAGCAGTAGAACACCTTTGGTTCAGAGAGAATTTATGAGATGATTGGTAGTGTCCTTGGAAGTCCCAAGTAATACTACATTTGCATAGGTACGTGAGGATTTGTCAAGCAAGTGCAGTATATTTGTTGACCCTAGGCATAAAATCAAAACATTCACCCAGCCAGCCCAAGTGCCCAGTGTATAAGCTTTTCAAATCAGAGAAGCACGAGAGTGAGAGGGGCGCGGATGCCTATGGCAGAAACAAGGTACGTTCCGAGAAGTGTCTCGGCAACCATTGCGGCAGGCCAAAGTACCGGCCAGGTCACAAAGATGAGATAGGTCGATCACTAGTCTCCTTTAGGCTCAGACAACCTACAAACAGTCTTTTTTGGCATCTTGGGTGTTCTTGGGAACATGATCAGCTAACCTACGAGGGTCAAGAGGAGGAAGGACATCGTTCTCGCCCATGTCCTTCCAAATGTCATTGTTGTGCCGGAGGCAGTCAGAGGGGGGACCCACTCCCAGCGAATTTGGTGAGGAGAGGTTGACCCGTTACTATGAGGTTCTAAAGCAGGAACAAGCATAAAGAGGTATCTGTGACTCAATCCCAAGCTTTTGTTACGCGGCCTCCCGTCAACAAGATGGAGCACCAAATGTCTAATCCCATACCCGGATCATCTGACCTTTTCGCCTGGTCTGATCAACAAATGATTCCTTTTTTCTTTACCATATCTGGTCCTGCTCTCTCGCCCTCGGCTTCTCTATTCTTGCGGCCATGGTCGGGATAGCTGAAGGTTTCGTAGTCATGTGCCATGTCCCAACCATTCTTTAGCCCCCCATTGTCGCCTGAGAGATTGTACGAAAGGTATGGAGCCCTTCCAGTTGGCCCCGACGACCGGAGGTTGATACGGATGTTGATTCATCCAAAATTCGAGGTTGGGGAGTCTTTTTTTTTTTTTTTTGCAATATTTTATGCTGAGATCATTTCTGTGCCTTCTTGTACCCCATTTTGTGATATTTGATGGTAATGATGATAAGATCTTCCTACCATTCTGATTTCTTCTCTTTTTACTGGGCAATCTGGCACATTACGTATATAGGTAATTCATACAAACCAAATAAGATTTCCGGCTCGGTCGATCATCGTTACAACACGTTTTCAAGCCCAATTCACAATAGTTGGCGGCGACAAAGTCTATTTTGCAACGTAAAGTTGAGCCTCTAGCAAACGGTAGGTAGTTATATAAGAATAATAATAATAACACAGAATTGAATCGTTCACTACCATCTTTCCTCAAGCCATGACGAGCGCGGCTGCAATCCCAGCAGCAGACATTGCGCCAAAGACACGCGCAAAACATGATGAAGCACCAGAGGTACTTGTAGGCGTAGACGCGGTCTCTTTAGAAGTCGCGGTAGTGGTCGCGGTAGTGGTTGCGCTGACTTCAGAAACACCAGTATGCTTGGCGTTGAGAAGATCTAGACCGGCAGTAATGACGACAGGTACGTGAGCAAGTTCGAATCCCTCTAGGACATCTGAATCAGTAATAGTCGCAGTAGGAGATCCGTCGTTGTTCCCGCCAATGTTGATAGTAGTGCATTTCTTAGCGATAGTCCTCGACATGTCGCAGTGGACTGAGAATCTCCAATCGCCTTCTTCGTCCTCAGAAGGCATGGTGATGAAGAGATCCAGCTCGCCTGTGCTGGCTGCACCGGGAGCGAGGGTTTTGCTTGCCCAAGGTCCAACTGTGAGCGAGTTGTTATACGTGCCACAGTCGTTGCCGTCGGTGCCAGGGGGGCAGTTCAAGAGGTACGTTGTCGCGGTGGCGTCGGCGCCGATGACCTCGGCGACGAATGACTGAGAGTCGTCGCCATAAGGAAGAGGCAGCGACGTGGAGAGAGCAGTAGTCATGTTGTAAAGGTAAAGTTGGATAACTTGAAAAGGAGCGTTTAAAACGAATGCGATGACGCGACGGGCTAGTAAAGAATGGAAGATTGAATTAAATGTCGATGTCAAAAGAGCAAATGGAGATGGGAAGTAAGAAATGAGAAAGGGGAAATAAGTTGGACATAGCACCTGCACTAACTACTAACTGCCTAAGCTTTGTCAAAGCTCGCGAGATATCCTCGAGTGGGTCAGCCTGGCTTGCCAACAAGCGAAAGGCACCAGCATCATTAGTGCCTACCTACAGTCGAGTTTGTCAAGTAAATGTAGAGCAATTGCTAAGTGGTAGTTCTAGCTCCTTTCAAAGTTCCAGAGGCCATTGCCACGAAGCTCTGGGCAGACAGGAAAACAACAACACGACACCCAACGTTGCGATTCCTCTGATGATTGAGATGTTGGAAACAACAAGATGAGGTGCATCTATACAAACTCTAGCTGACTTTTTCATCAATAGCATCATTGGTCTGGTGGTCTAGTGGTATGATTCTCGCTTAGGGTACACCCTACAGCATTGCTTGCGAGAGGTCCCGGGTTCAATCCCCGGCCAGACCCTTCTTTTTGCTTTTTGCAACTCTTGTCCGGCCGTTTTTTCACTTTTAGCAACGAACAACACGCATAGGTTGGTCGTATTTAATGTTCAACCTTTTCTATTTATCGACTAAGCGTACCCATCGCCTTCGCGGCACAGCGGGTGTTGAAGAGGATGAGTCAAGGCCTTATCAAGCCTGACACATCAAACTGTCCTGCCCTTCACCATCTCCTCTGCTTGTCCTAATACACTGATAAACCTCCAGTTTCACGATCCTGTAGTGTAGTCAATACTTTTTGCCAAATCCTTCCACTCCCCGCAGATCTGGAGCGTTTCTTCACACTTCGCTTTAATTCTCAGCCAACAATCCGAACCCAGCGGTACACGTAAAGGTACCGTCCTGCCTTCTGCGAACCCAGTCCCTTTCACCAGCTCAATCATTCTAGCAACGGCCATTTCTGGATTTCCTGGTGAAGTGTCTGTCAACGTAGCCTCAACTTGACGCACTGCTTCGTTGAACTGCGCGTACTCTGTCATGCTCCCTTCAACGTGATGCACTTTGTTGAATACGGGTGTGCGGCAGTACCCTGGCTCAACAATGAGGACTTTGAGAGTCGGCGCTACTATAGCGAGCTCTTTGGCGAGACATTCCACGGCACCTGAGACATTAGCTTGGAGAAGCGTCGCGGTGAGAAGACAGGTTACCTTCTAGCGCGAACTTGCTGGCGCAGTAACTTGACGCGCCGGGATCAGAGTGCCAAGCAGCTTGAGAACTAACGTAGAGCAGCGTCCCTGATTTCCTTTCTTTCAGATGCGGCAAGACTGTACGGGTGATGTTTAGAGGTCCGTGAAAATTGACCCGCAACGAGCTTTCCATATCCTCCTGGCTAGTGTTATGTCAGCTACGTCCAGGATGCGGCATTGTAGGATGCTAACGTCTGCTCTTCAACGGGTCCACTGAGGATGAAGCCCGCGTTGTTGACGACCACGTCGATCCCATCGTAGACGCCCCAAGCTTTGTCTATCTTAGCTTTGACGATAGCAGCAGGTGCCGTAACATCAAGCTCGAGGATTTCTGCGCCTGAATCCCTCAAGTGGGAAAGCTTTGTATCGGAATTGCGGCCTGTCGCTATCACATTGTCTCCTGCGGCGCGAAGTTGACGGACTAGAGCCTCGCCAAAGCCACTGGAGCAACCGGTGATGAACCACGTCAAAGGCATATTTGGAACCTTGTATTTGGTAACAGTTGAGAACAAGAGAGAAGAAAATGTGACGGTGAGAAATCAAGATGTACGTTGGTTCAAAGCCTCATCGAAGATAAACAGTAAGTAGCCAGAGGGGCCATGTCAGCAATAGTGGGGACGAACTACCTGTACGCATCTAGCAAAACCACTATGGTCCTTCGATATGCGGATATAGATAAGATTTTTCTTAGTTACCAATCATTCTAACTTACTGTGAACCTAACTTGATACCTCTAAAGCTTTAAAACCAACTGACAGGAAAGGCACAATATTACCACGGACTCACACCATAGACTCCCAGCACCTTTCCAACATCGGCATCCTTCTCACCTTTAACCACGGAAGCCACCCGTTCTCCCCCATCAGCAGGTTCAGCTGCTCCTCTTTTTCGAAGAGACTCAGGGTCATGCGTAAAGTTGGTCGCACACAACCCTGGATCTGCCCCAAAGACCAAAAAGCCTTCTGGCTTGAGTCGAGTATAGTACATCGTCATAAGCATGTTCAGTCCAGCCTTACTGGTTCGATACTCAGTACCGTACGGGCCGTAGTATGGCGAGCCAGGGTCGGCGGCATGGGCGATAGATCCAGTGCTTGACGTGACGAAGACGAGACGTGGTGGTTTATGTTCTGCCTTACGAAGAAGAGGGAGGAACGCTTCCGTGACGCTGAGCGCGCCAACAAGATTGGTCTCGAGAATTTTGCGAAATACTTGGCGGGTCGGGGGGCTGACCATGGAAAGAATGCCTGCATTGTTGACCAAGATATCCAGTCTCCCCCATTCAGAAGCCAGCTTGCGAGCCGAAGCGTCCACGGAGTCATCGTCTGTCACGTCGATTTGGGTGCTAGAGACCGTTCCCTTGATATTTTCCAGTGACTGGAGTTCCCTAGCTGCCTCTTCCCCTTTGGCTTCGTCTCTACTTCCGATGATGACATGGTAGTCAACGGACGAAAGAACTAGATTCTTGGCCGTTTCGTAGCCGACGCCTTGGTTGGCGCCTGGGATGGAATCTCAACGGTGCCGCTCGAGTAACTGATTGGAGATACTCACCAGTGATTAAAACGAGCTTTTTATATTTAGACATGTTGAGTGTGAGCCTGTGATGGTTGTAGTGGCACACTGGCACGTAAGAAGCCTCAAATTGGTACCTGCTACGATATTAATAGTTGTCCAGCTACGTTAGTCTATTACTTCTTTGTGGACGTTGACGGAGTTAGCGGGAACTCGAAGTTAAAATCCGCCGGCTGGCTTGGATCATGCATTGCCCGGTGATAGAACACGGAGTTACCCCACGTTTACCTCGACTGCAGCAAGCCTCTCTCTCTATACAACTGCATCATGATCTTTTTATAAGGGCTAATCTCAACATCCGTCCTGCATAGGGTAGTGGAGGTGGTAAGGAGGACTAAAGCTACGAACGTGACTAAAAATAACGGAAGGGTACCTCACTTTTCCGAAAATCCGCTGTCTTCCACAATGGTAAGTCCTGACAGCTAGGTCCAAAAAATAGTTTATTAATAAAGGCTTCTAGGATTTTAGTCAAAAAGATAGAGAAAAACCAACATACAACAGCGGGGATTCGCTGGTCGTCACCGACCCAACTACTAATCCGCCCCTTATCAGCTTATCTATGGGAGAGCGGACGGGATCCCGAGTTCTCTGATAGGTATGGTCGTATGTGCTTGATGATTGTGCATTCTGACTATAAGTAGGTAGTGAGTTTGTTGGAACACCGGCGGAAGGATCGATAGATTGACTCGTATGAATCCGCCGGCTTGCTTGCAAATTGGCTGTTATTGAACGGCTCAAGTTTTGCATATTGGAAACTTTTCTAAAAGCATTGCTTTGGGCAGCGAAAGGACAAGGGCTGGACAAATTACAAGCATAGCCTGAGAACTAAGACGTTTCACTGCTGCGATGATGATCAGGTTTTGCGAACTGGCGAGGCCAGGAAGCCAATCCCTCGAGCAAGAAAACATCAAATAACAAACAAGAAAGTTATCAGATCGGTCGAAGCACTAATGCGCTTCTCACAATCTGATAAGTGTCAAACGGCAGTGAATTGTGCCTGTTGTGATCTTGGATGCCGCTGAGGTTGGCAGCCTACCCTAATGACATGAATTCTGCTTTTGTCATCCTCCCTCCCACTACTCGTGTGAGCACACAACATATTCCCCGCACTGAACTGTATCAGTATCCAACAGCGGGTTTAGCTCAGTTGGGAGAGCGTCAGACTGAAGTCAAACTTCAATCATTCGATATCTGAAGGTCGTGTGTTCGATCCACACAAACCGCAAGCCTTTCTTTTTGCGCAAGTCGAGACTATCTCAGTTTGTACACAGACAGACAGTATGTATGGAAAACTAGGTCATAATTTTTGTGATCTCTCCCCCCTTCCTCTCTCTCTCTGTTTTCGTACGACGGAACTTCACCAAAATGACATCGTAATTGTTGGACACTCAAAAATGCTGTGGATGAACGCTTATCTACTACCTACCTCCTTACAAACCAGCCACCCACCATTCATGTCTCTCTGTCTCTCCACCCCCAGAGCCGTCTAAACTCATATTTGCCTCTCGCAAGATCATCTCTGCATATCAGCCATCCTTTCCTACTGTTTCGAGCTTTCTCGTAGTTTTCTCCAAAGCTTATGCATTCGCTCAGCCTGACCAGGTGTGAACTTTAGTGGGCCACAATCACTATTCATCATTAGTCTCCCAAGTTTTCATCAAGAAACACCAAGTACTTACTGCTTCACGTAAGTCGTGTAGTTATCAACAGGGTCCAGACCGGGTTTATCTGGGCATGTATCACGACCAGCTTCAGCACACTTGTCACCGCCAACAGGGAAAGCTTCATATGGTGTATCATCCACGTAGTCTCCCGGTCCTTCGCATCCGTTCTCAAAGGTATGCTCCGGACCAAGCCAGTGGCCGACCTCATGGATCGCCACCTTCCCAAAAGTTGGAGGAAGCTCACCAGGGTTTTGCGATCTCATAAGGCAGCCGTCCCAAAGCACGGTCTCGTCCGTCACGTTCGGAACGGGAAGCTCACGCTTCCCACCGGGGATCATGTCTCGGACGAAAAAGAGGTTCAGGTCCTTATAGCTTCCCTCACGGAAAGCCGCTCTCATATCCGGCTCAGTGTCCTCTCCAAACGGACCACCGCCGTAACTGTTGGCCCAAGACTCATTGATGGTTTTGGTAATCTTGGCGAGGTTGAAGGAGAAACCCCAAAGCTTGTAAGCCCTATTCAAAACTTCGATCTCGCTCTTTACAGTATCTTCCTACACTCAATGTCATTATTTCTATACAGTTGTTAGGAACAGATAAAACTGACAGTGAGATAACCATTCTCTTCCTTCTCACTCGCAGCAACAATGTGGACAATGGTCTTGATCTCGACATTCTTGGTCTGACTGCGAATTGCCAAGGGTTCGTTACGAAGTTCCTTGGATAAGTCTTTCAAGGCCTGACTTGAGCCTCGGGTACCACAGCTTGTGAGCAAAGCTGTGGCAGCGTTGATTAGAAACCCGACTACGAGAGTTGACTGAATATGCATTTTGTCGGATCAAATAACAGAACGAAGCTCAATGATGTCAAAGAATCGACTGGCTAGAGATATTCAATGTTTTATACCTACTCATCATTTGATAGTGCAGACGGAATCCTTCGGCAACTGCGCCTCTTTAGTTACGAACTCATGGTAGAACATGGAGATTCCAGTCTTGGCAAAACCCCTCAAAGACCATGAGCATGGCAGGGGGCTTCTGAGTCTAGACGTCAAAAAGGAGAGAGGTTGCTTTGCTACCACAGCCCTCTTCAGATCCTTCGAAATATCATCACTCTATGGAAGGATGCTTTAGCGGACTTTCGCCATTCTGGAAACGTCCGGTCGCCTGTGTTCTGATCATCAGGCGGAATATCCCAACTCGACTGGGTTGAGGAAGCGGCACAGCAAGGCACAATACCCCAATACTGTCATGATCGGTGCAATCTATACTGACTCGACTCTTTCTGCCCTTTCTTTTCATCTTCCTGACGCGTCACCTTGGCATCGATAGCAGGTCAACTTGCTAGGCAATTAGATAAAACCCTATATTTCAGGCTGTTTAGCCTTTTGGGAGAACGTAGTTCATAGATTACAGTCCTCATATTATCAGCTAATTACTCTTCAAATACTGGCGGTAATCTCCGACCAAAAAGTATATGGTTAGGTGGATAATGATCTGGAGGCTTCTTCCGATGCTTTCAAGCCTCGCACTGCATTGACTCGACACAAAAACTTTCGTGAAAAGGCTTATCTAGGTTATCGTAGAGGCATTGGATTATGATGCTTATATTTTAGAAAAAGAACTGATAAAAACGCTGTTGAGACTTGAGGCAGAACGCCTTTCAGCTGGTGTGCGCGTTGCAAGCCTTGTTTTGATGAGAGGGGATTCCGAGCGTTAGAGGCAGATGATATATTACGACCATCTTTCCTGGAGAATCTGTACAGAGACAGAGAAATCGACTTCTGGTAAACGTTTCCCCGAGAAGGAAAAGCTGTCTTGAAAGAAAGACGAACTTGCGGGTGAGATGCCTGGTATCTGAGAGGGACTCACATCAGACAACGATGAGGTCTGGCTTGTGTTAAAACCCGTGTTCATAGCCACTCAGGCAAGTCTCCAGTTGCGATTTGGAAGCTGTCAAGACTGGGAGAGCATGATCATCAGGTCTGATATGTTCACATAAATGTGCTTTGAGGACTTTGTTTCATTCACGCTCTTATCCGACGACAGAACGAGATGGAGACTGGTGTACATCATGCCGGGCGTAAAACTCAGAGTGGATCTTTGAACTTGCGATGGAAAGTGAGTCGGATATAATGTTAACAAATTTCGAGCCTGATTCGACGCGGACTAACCATCTGCCTACCACGTTAAGTAGCAGGGCACAAAGAATAATAAATGTGATTACAACAAACAAGTCTCAACACGGATAGCAATAGGGAGTAACGCAAATATCGGCTAAGAAGTTAAATGATTGCCGATTTGAAAGTTTAACGTAAAAATATAGATTTAAATATTCCAAGCTCTAACTTGACCATTAAACCTTCGACAGAAGGACATTTTGTAAAGATTGTTACAGTCAGTGTTGAATATTCCATATGAGTTGATGCATCCATTATGCAAGCAATGACGTAGTAAGATACATGGTTTGGAAGGATCCGTTGGAGTAGGCTAAGCGAAATGGACATTGGAACCTTTGGAGGATAAAGGAGATCAAGAATGTGAAACCCAGAATTCGGGTTCACAATGAATGGCCTTGCTGACCATTCCAGGCGTTTTTAGCCTGCAGCGCCTAGCAAAAGGTCTTCCTTTCAGTCAGACAGAGTGTTAATTCCTTGCAAGTATTTCTCGTAATTGACCGGAAACAGCCACCTCTTTTGCAACTGATTCTTCAGTCGGGAAGAACGTGAGACACGGGCCGCAGCATGTTAATAGCTGAGGCAGGGATAATGAGATGATAGTACAGAGCAAGCAGAAAAGTCTCTCGCGTTTGCAGAGCTCGTAGTATGGAAATTACCAATTGATCCGTCGTTGACGGTCAATACCAAGTCGAATCGTCCGCCGAGAACCCCAATGCCTCGATCGTGTTCCCATTGTTTCTCGATCTAGACTATGCGTCAAGTCTCGTTACATTCAAACGAGCCGCATTCCTCTCTCATCTCATGATGATTTGCAGTTTTTCCTGCTCGCAGAAAAGCCAATTAGATCTTGCCATTGGGAAATTAAAGACCCGCCAACGCTCCGTTTCAACGAGTTAGCGCTTATACGGTAATGCAAAGGGGGAATGACTTTGACGTTGTGTTCCTTGATTACCCAACAATTAAAATATTGACGCCAAGAACTAGAGACAAGATGTCAAGAGTGAAGCCCCAGAGGTTCGGCCCGCGAGAAGTGACCTGTCTCTCTACTGACTTGTCTAGACAATGGCCAATTGTCTCTGGCATGCTGCTGAACTTACGGTCTAAAGGCCCCTGCTATGCTCAGCCTGGAAATCCTCCACTAAGCCAAACCCGATGTTAGCACCGCAAGACATTCCTCTCAGCACGGTCTAGAAGCCAATCTAACCGTAAATCCTACGATCCTTCAAATAAAGCAATTTATTATATATATAACTAGCAGCCCTGCAAGTCACAATGGTCTTTCCAAGTTCAGGACTAATACCATCTGTACACCTATCACCATGCATCTGGCTTCTTACCTCTCCGTCGCCGTAACGATCCTCGGCCTTGCGAGTGCCGCACCAAAGGACTGCCCTACTAAGCGTTCTCCTGTCCCCAAGTTCGAAAAGGGTCAATACATTGTTGACCGTTCAACCAAGTTCGCCAACAAAAAGGTCTGGACTTTCAACGGCAAGAGTCTTCCTGACGGTCTCTACGCCAGCGACTACCCCGTTGGCAAGACGCATCTCTTTACCTCGTCCAACGTCAAGCTCAACAATGGCTACCTTGAGCTCAACGTGCCGGGCGGCCAAAAGTCCAAGCCTTACAAGTGTGCCGAGGTTGCTACCGAAATGGATAACATCATGTATGCCTCTGTGCGAACTACGGCTATTCTGAGCGAACCTGCAGGTGTTTGCAACGGTGAGTCTCAGCAACTGAATTCACGTGACAGCTCGCTAATAGTTATCAGGAATGTTCTTCTACCAGTCTGACAGCCAAGAGACCGACATCGAGTGGCTCTCAGACCCCAAGTCACAGTCCAACTACGATGGAATCCGTCGCCTGTGGCTTACAAACCAGGACCGTGACGGTGATGGCGAGCCCAGCCACAAGGACGTCCTTCCCCCTTCCAACCCTACCTCCACCGAGCACGAGTACCGAATCGACTGGACCAAGGGTCTTGTCCAGTTTTACGTCGACGGCGTCAAGATGTGGTCTACCAAGCGGGATGTCCCCAACGTGCCTGGACCTTGGATCTGGAACAACTGGTCCAACGGTGACAAGGGCTGGAGCGCTGGACCTCCTAAGAAGAATGCTGTCTTCAAGATTAAGAAGATTGAGATGTACTACAACACTGCTTAAGTCGTCTAAGCCAGGAAACATTTGATTATGTCACGTATCGTATAATTTGACAAGTTTCGTCTTTACATCTTTGGAGAGCTTCTTGTTAAAGGTTAACAATTTTGGGAAAAGGGAATAATACAGGTTCCAGAATTATAATTTCACAAGTCCGACAGCGGGACAATTGTGGTTAGTCGTAATCTTATCAAATTGGACATCTGTGCAAAAGATTCGTGTAAATACATCGTCATAGTCATCATCATGATACCGTAAGATCTACTCCGCCGGGGGACTGTCCTGTGTAAGGGTCTCCTTTCCGCTCTGCGGCTTCTGTCCATATACACTAAAGCTACCACAATATTAGTATGGTATCCAAGTACCATGTTGTCAGAAAAGCTTACACATGTCCTACGGCCTGTGTCTTCAGATTCATTAGGGACTTCCGCATCTCCGCCGCAAAAAGCTGCATCTCCTCAGGACTCCACTCGAGAATCTGACAGAGTGGCAACTTGACGAACCCATCCAATGCCTGACTGAAGGACAAGCCGACGAAAGTACCAATCTCTTTCTTTTTCTTGTCCTTGGGCCACCGACCAACAGGAATCTTGTGCGTTTGGAAGGTTACGTTGGCGAAATTAGCTGCTTTGGCGAGCTTCTCCAATTTGCGATCAGAGAAGTTGAAAGTGCGACTGATCTTTTCCCCAACTTCGTTAAAGACTTTTGCCCAGCGGGTGTAGATACTGGTGACATTGTTAACGGCTGTTGAGTGCCAGACATTGCGTAGGAGATACGTACTGCTCGTCGTCAACTTTGACTTCTGGGTTCTGGGAATACATCTGCAGATCAGGCTCTATGTGTTGGAACCAACCACCTGGTTTGAGAAACCTGTACATCTGACTGTAGAACTTGTCCCAATCATCAATTGTACCCTGTAAATAGCGAACGTGAATAAAGTCAAACGACTCGGGCTCGAAAGTCCAATCCATAGTTGCATCGTCGATCTGGAATTCAACGTTGGGAGGGACGAAATTAGGCTGACTTGGTGTAATGTCTGTGGCTATCACTTTTGCGGAGGGGAACTCATCGGCAACGTTACTGTGCCTGGTTAATCCTGCATCTGAAAAGACCGGGGCTGACTTACATAGCCCATATTCCCGACCCTGTGCCAACGTCTAGAATCTTCTCACTATCAGGAAATGTTTTAGTAAGATTGGGTAGAACTTCGGGAATTTACCTGAGGATTGTCTCCGATCGGGGGAAGGAAAAGTTTATCATCAAGCATCAAAGTTAACCAGTGGTGGCTAAGAAAGTTAGTGACTATCTGCCGAGGAATCGTAACGGTCAGCATACATGAGGTCCAGCGCTTCAAGTTGTTCTTCATCATTCGGCGCCCTAATCAATCAGTGATACGATCATTTTCAATAGCCAAGAACTTTGTCTTACCAATGTTTCCCATACTTGGGGTTCGCATACGATCTTCCCTGAAAATAATGATGCTCAAAGATGCTAGACGTGATAGACGCAGTAGACTCAGTATCACTATATTTGTTCGATCAGCAAACAAACCCCGTTTCGAAACAAAAAGAAATGTACACCTCTCGGCACTGATATCAGATTCGTTTCCGAGATCTAGAATAGGTTCCTGTTAAGGGTATCAGCAAACAACCTTCGGTCCATTTGAGACCGACCTACCGCTTCAATTGGAGCCGCCATTGTCACGCAAACAAACCAGAAAGGCCTCAGCGAAAATGTAGGTTTAGCTGACGCGGGGTTGTTGGTCATCTTTATGTATGTCAATTTTCCTTCGTTCTCACCAGTTGGCTGAGGTGACATGTCAAATCGGTTTTCGTGGCGTCAAAGTACTGCATAACAGGGGTTTGTCCACTGATATGAGTTGACAGGCGGGGCGCTTCGAACATTGCAGATAGCAATCAACAAGGGTTTTTAACACGAGATGTTTGTCAGTTTGTTGTATTAGTAGTTTGCTACAGTTCAACGTGCCTGTAGCGTAATGAATAATTTTTGAGTTTTCGTATCTCGTTTGCAGAACGTCGATATCGTTTCAAAAAACACACAAGGCCTTTTTTCTAGAGCACTCTTCCCTCTTATTTGTTATTCTTTTTGCGGAGCAAACTACACTAATGCGAGGACGGCTGGAAGGATCCTTGCTCGTCAAGGTCGAGACAGGATTTCGACCATGAATTGCCTTATTATTGGCCATGGGTTGTCGGAACCGGGTAACTGGTTACATATTGTCCCAATGCTACACCACCTCTTCTTCTTCCTTCAATCACATGTGTCAGAGGGGATCTGCAGATGAGCATGGCATCGCATTGGTCGCTTCTGTACGACTGAATCTTCCGCTCATTTCGTCCCCGCAAAGGATGTCTAGAATCGTATGAAGTTATTCCAATAATTCCAATCAAAGTCTTCAACATTAAACTCCCACCCCTCAAGACCAGTCAGCCCGTCAGCCGATACATCAGCAGCTGTGTCCGCAACCCGTCGCTTAGCCCAAAGCGACTCTATACAAGATGGCATGGCATCTGCCTCGGTCAGCACCTTTCTCCTCGTCTCCCACGCTTCCAAAACTAAATTCCCCAGAGCAGTGAACAATGGTATCTCAGAGTTGCCAAGCAGCTCAGGATGGTCGGCATATAAGCTGTCTATCAACTTCCACGCCATATCGATTCTTGGACCTGAACCTCGTTGGCGCAACTCGCTAATGACGTAAATGTATGCGTCGAGATGATAAGTCGAAGTTAGATGCGTAAACATTTGGGACGAGAATTTACTCTTGAAACCCACATCGACGTATTGGACGAATGATAATGACGCGTTGAAGAGAAGGTCAATTTCTTGCCGTGTCATGTACACGTCTTCTCCAGCCACCGATCGATTGCGTGGATGGTGCAGCATGAACCGCATACGCGCAAGAGCCAAATTAGCCATGGCATGTGTGAGATCATGGAATGGAACACATCTGTCCAGCTTGGATAGGAATTTCTGGGTGTAGATAGCTTCCAGTTCGTTGACAGCTTCATATTCAATCTTGGCTGACGTTTTTCCTTTTGAAAAGCCAGGAGCCATGCTCTCGAAGACCTTTGCCGCCCGGGGTGATGACTTGATCCAACTTGTGACTTCAAACTTCATCAAAACGCAACACATCTCTGTTGGACCTGTGTACTCCACAGGAGGCTCCAGCATGTCTGGATGTAAGTCTGCGTCGTTAATATTAAAGGGAGGTCGGATGTCACCAAAGTCGCTTTTGGATAGTTTTATGCCAGGCGTTGAAACTGCGCGGACTCTGGAATCAAGACCCTTTATCTGCCACCAAACTCTGATGCGCATTTCTTTCTCGAAGAAGGATAGTTTCGTGTCTGTGTCGGTCTTATGGAGGCCCATCATCTGTCCGGTCCGCACGGCAACTGCTGTAATCGTACTGGAAATTTCCGACTCCGGGTTAGAAAAAACGAATAGAGTCATCGCTTGCAGCACTTCTAGACTTTTGGTGTTCATGAAATCAGCCTCAGCCAGCGCTCGTAGGGTCGCAGTTCGATAGCGCGTGAGTAAAATCCCTCTGTCCTGCCCCAAAGACGATTGGCATTGTTCTTGTGTAAGTGAGGTGACAGCAAGCGTGTATATAGAGAACATAAGTGCCGCGAGCGGCTTCTCGATATGAGTGGGATCCCAACTCGCATCTAGAATGCGTTTTTGTAGACTTGGAACGTGGATAATCTTGATAAGTGGGTTGACAGTTTCCACAAATGTTTGCCAGAGGAAGTAGATGTATTTTGCCTCTGGATGGGACTCGTATGTGCTTTTTGGTGTGTCAAGTATTGAATTAAAGGGTGGTGATGGATGTAGGGCTGGGTCCTCCTTGTGACGCAAGATCATCATGGGTGGATATTTGAGCTTGGCATGTTAGTTAAAGCGGCGCGATAGGCTAAACATGATTTACCTCTGGACACAAAGTCGACCAAAGACACCTATAGGTCATTTGGTCAGCTTTTAGGCTCGAAGAGAGTCAGAGTAACGCGTGACCTACAATTCTGTTGGAGCAGGTGAATCGACGTCGGTCGAAACGTCTCGCTCAACCTTTGCTTCCCTCCCCGATGGCACCCAAACATTGGCATGCTGGGAATAGTCAATTCCATTCTGCTGCATCAATTGTTCATATTGAGCCAATCTAGCTAGCAAGTCTTCGTCAGCAGCTCTTTTGCGCGGTTTAGGCGGCGGTGGTGTTTCGTAGGAGCATTGTGTTTGTGCTTTTTGGCAATTTGAACAAGGATCTAGTTTATCGCACTTGACTTTGCGTCGGGCACAAACTGTACAAGCGTGTTTTCGTAATTCACTTGTTTGCGCCATAGTCAATGGTGAGTTAAAGGGTAAGGAAAGAGGATAGTTGTTGATTCAGGGATCGGAGAGTAATACGGAGCTTCGGACATTCGGATACTTCGGACTCAAGATAGGTCTAGCGTCGGACAGCCAAGACCGAACCAGTGCAGAGCCTCATAAAGTACGTAGTTTAATGGAGACAGACGCTTGATGAACATGCGCGAAACGAAGCCAAGATCAACGCACTATAAATGTCATGTATACGAGCATGATTCTGAAGAAAACTTGGCCATGATGTTCCAGAACATGTTTAATTCCATGTTTAATCCCATCGGTAGTTTCCACGGTAGACAATGATATGATCCCAATAATTATGCCGTGCCGAGGTATGGGCTGTTGACGTCGTCTATTTGCGGGGCATCTGAAGTGTACTTATCATCTCGGTTCTGCTGAAATCTCCGTTTCCTTCTCATCAGTTACGCAACATTGAAAGATTTTTCACCATGGCAGAAGAAAACATAACCCTTGAGGCGGCCACTCGGCGATACAAAGAGCCAATATCTGGATTTACTGCCGTACGCTATGCGGTTATGTACTACATGCTGCACTACTTTATTGTCATCGCCAACAATGTACTTGCGATCAAAGAACGATTCATAACACCTGCACACCCTCCCACCTTTGTCAAAACTTATGCTTGCCGACCAAAGCTTCCCATAAGGTATATACTCTTGGTTCAACCTCTTTCACAGCAGTATCTAAAACCTCGCACTAGGATATTTTACCCAGAAGACTTCGTCTCGAACTCTCAGAAGAAACTTCCCACTGTCCTCAACATCCATGGCGGCGGTTTCGTCGTAGGAAACCCTCGCGATGATGACCTCTTCAACTATAGCTTCGCCAATATGCACTCTGTTATCGTCATCGCACTCAACTACACCAAAGCCCCACACGGACGCTTCCCAACTCCCACCTACGATCTGGAGCAGCTCATCCTAGCCATTTTGTCCGACTCGTCTTTACCCATCGACGAAGATCGTGTTGCCCTAATGGGGGCTTCTGCTGGTGGGAATTTGGCACTTTCTGTGTCTATTCTACCCAGCATGTGTGGTACTGGTGATGGTGTGAGACGGATCAAGACAGTCATACCACTGTATCCTGTAGTTGACATGTCCGTGAGACGAGAGTACAAGATACAAACAAGACAGTACAAGCCTTCTCTTGGGGGTTTCCGAGCGAACCCAGTTGATTTCCTGCTCCGCCTATCTCCGGTTTTTGACGCTGCGTATACCCTGGCTGGTCAAGATTTGCAAGATCCTCTTCTCAGTCCTATCTACGCGTCAAAAGAACAGCTGCCACCCAACATCTTCATACTCGGCATCGAGCTTGATATGCTGTGCAACGAAGTCTGGAGAATGATCTGCGGCCTATCAGGCCATGAAGTTGGGAAGCAGATAGTCGGCCGAAGCGATGTCGGCCCTCGAGGGAAGCTTATACTTGATGACGAGAGGTTTTCATTTGAGGAGAAGAAGGACGGGAAGAACTACAGATGGTTGTTGGTTCCTGACCAGATTCATGGATATGATCACTATGACTCGCTGGAGTTACTGCATGGAGACAAGGAGTTGTCTCTTGATGCGGAGCTGAAAACAAAGGAGGCCCAGAAGCTGGTTGGGAAGTGGCTTTTTGAAGGACCATTTGCGTGATAGTTGGGTTCTCGGGTTCGCTAGTCAGAGAGAGAACAAGAAAGGTTCAGCCCAGTTATTATAGACGCTATTAGGTGCTATCTAAAAACATACAATCCAATCCTTGGTAGTCAACGCATTGTTGTCCACAGTTTATTACCCGTCTAACTGGGGAAATTGAAAGTGAAAGCCTTGTGGCTGATGGTATTGACAGCCCAAGTTTTACCACCATCGGGGGAGCTCAGTCCAGAAGACGTGGCTTCGGTGAGGCCAAGGGTATTTCCAAACGAGGGGTCGGCTTGATCTAGAATGATAGTTGTATCTAGATAATCTACTTTCGTTAGAGCGATCTGCCAAGCATAGTTAGGGCAGACATACCGTGAGCATCGACAGCACCAACGCATGCCGCATCCTGGCATTCGACCGCTGTACCCCAACCTTCAGCATGACCGGAAGCTACTGATGTTAGACATACCAGCTCAAATGCTCTTATAAGAAAATCCTTACCGGTGGAAAGAGTCGAGACGATGGTCCCATCGATGGCAACGCTTTGGTCGTATTGTTGCGTGGCATCGTTGTAGACGTCTACGATTGGATACTTTAGCACAATTGCATACACCAGATGGAGTGAAGCTCACAATGGATCGTTAATTTCGCACCAGGACTAGCTGGAACCTTCTTATCACCCAGTTGTGTGCCTTCTCGAGTCAGCTCTCAAATCATGACACTTTCAAGACTAATCTCACCTTGCAGAGTCGAAGCCCAGGTACACCACTGGCCAGGCTGACCACCACATTCGCTACAGATTTTTAGTCACGTACATCCTTATTTAGAGACTCACTTACAGATTGGGATCCGCGAAAGAAACTGCCAAGGATTGAATCAGCGAACCGCTACTCGTGCCCATACCAGGCCACAGCGCCAACCGATCTTTTTGGCCAGGAACTTTCGGTAGAACGAGTGTCGTTGTAGCTTCGCGGATGCATGACTTTGTTGGCCCGAGAGAGAAGGCAGGGCCAAAATGGACGTTGGTTTGGGCGTTTGTCGCCGAGAGGATAGATAGAACGCTCAAGGCCGTGTAGAGCTGCATTATTGCTGTAGCTCGGGTGATTTTGGAATGGGTAGTGTAGCTGAGGTCAGTCAAGGTTTTCGATCTGGCGTTCGGCTTGATCATATACTGTCCATATTTCTGTACTATTGTTATGTTGTTTCTTAACTCGGAGATTTTATGAATTTGTTCCGCCTATAAAAAAGGCTGTATTTGTAGTGCATGACTGTTTCATGTTATGGTGGACCTGCCTTAGTAGGCGAAGATCCCCGATATGCCGGGTTGCCGGCTAACCTTGTTGTTCTAGGGTCATTACTTGTTTGCCTTTTTCTACAAAACGGGCACGTATGAGCAGATCGGAAGTAACATAAGGAAAAGAATTGATTAAAAACTTGATTTGATCGAGCGATATTCATTCGTGAGTATTCGAGTACATCTAGTTCTTCCTAAATCGGATGATGAAGGACTCTTGATATGGGCATGGGCATTTCATAAACAACGGGGATTATATCGATACAAACCCACTCGAATACGAGGTCCCACACATAGAGTTATACATAATTCTCATATAGCCTCTATACCTTGTTAAGCCTATGGCTCTTCTGACATTTCATAGTTTGAAAAATCGTCCGGCATATGAACAAGAGATTCCCACATATCCTGTAGTGGTGAAGGTTAGTGACGAAGATGACGAAGACATTGAATGATAGAACGACTTACCCAGTCGACGGGATCCGAGTTGTTCAGCATAGCTTCAATGCCTTGGAAGTCGCTCGAGAACGGTGTCTCGCTTGGACCAGGCTGACTATGAAGGTTTCCTGGACACATCAGTTCATGCTTCTCTTTCTAGTAAGACCCGACGTACCATTTCCGTTCTGGGCAGCAGCCTTCCCATGGCGCATCATATCAGGTGATGATTCTGATACCTTCCCATTCACAGAAACGGCTTTTAACATCACTGTGAGCATATCGTGGGCCTGCCTTGCCTCAGAAGAAACTGCCTTGAGTGCTGCCCAAAACACCTGGGAGGTTTGCAGCGCATGGATCATGTCCTCGCGAGTATACCCAACCAGACCCGGGTTATGCTGTTCTTGAGGTTTGCTAAGCTCAAGACAGACAACCATGGAGGCAAGTGAAAAGTCGTGCCTTTCGAGGGATGTGAGGAACCATCTATCTTTGTACAGGAGTCCTCCGACTTGGACTTCCTTCAAGATACTTGCCTGATGTCCCAGCACCGTCATCGCTGAATCGACACAAGCCGTTCGTGAGTAGTTGTACTTGGGATCCTGGTATGCTTTAGTCATATGATGACGATGCAATGTGCATCTTGCTTTCTGGAAGAGTAGTTCGAGGTTATATCGTCGAATGAGAATGTAAGGGGGGACCATGATGCAGTCTTCCAAATTGGCTATCTTGAAGTACGGTGGCATGGACTGGTGCATCTGGTGAAGCTTATGATCCAAAGCCATGATCTCCTCGTAGTTCTCTGTCTTGCCGAGAGAAACTTGGTTGAAGATTGTCCGGTAAATAGTCATCATTCGAACTTTGACCCTGGTGTACAGCACGGGAGTCATCTGAGTATCAGGTCTAGGCGGAGGAAGCTGTATCGATTCAGGCCCAAAATCTTCATCCATGATGTTCCTTGGCAGTTTTGTATCACATTGCGACTCTTGAATGAGCGAAGGCAAACCGAGTTGGCAAGACGTCAGGATATCAAGCTGCTGAATGACACCCCACACGCGACGACGCATCTCTCCGTGAAAAGGAGAGATGCGCGGATAATTTTCCGGGTCGCGATGGTAACCCATTCTCATAGCCAGTCGGATGACAATGCCAGTCAAGATCCAAACACCGAGGTGAGCATCTCGCCGGCGAACGAACTCTCCATGGATATTGAACAGAAGCGATTCTAGAGTATAGTTACCTGGGGCTGTGGAGTATTTGGATAAGAAGAGGCAATCCGTGCAGCGTCTGTGGAATCCTTCTGCAACTTCCATGGGTGCGCCTAGTCCTTCTGGCAGTTCGTCTTGTGAGCGGATGTATAAGAATGTTCCGGTAGCCAGGATTCCGTAGAACATGCCAATCCACTGGATTGATACTGAGTGCGGGTCTTCCCAAAAGCGTTTATACTATCGATGTTTGGTCAGTTATGAAGAATATTAAGAGGTTGTTGTTGTACCTCAATTTCAAACTCTCCCGAGTGGGTAATCACTTTCAGCTGTCAGCAAGCACTATCTGTAGGCATATGGAACGTACTAATTGATGGCTCAGTCGACGTAAAGTACCGCGATACAAGCCTATCTGTAAGATGCTTTGGAGGGACATCCGCCAGAATCTCCTCCAGACATGGCGTCAACCGCCCTGGCCCCAGGAGCATCGGAACCTGGCTTTGGGCTTGATCCGCAATGCCTAGATCAGTAGACTCATTGGTCTCGTCTAGATGTTCGCGAATATACTCAACCTAAAGAATCCATCGTTAGTCTTGTTCTCCCCAGAATCGTGATGGCTTACCTCGTGGCAAATAGCCGACCAATGACTACTAGAGACATAAATAGTCTCATTCGGATTCGCCATCATCCGTCCAGGCTTGACCTCCGTGCTTTCCCCACCAGAAGACTGTAAAGAGCCATGGGTCGTGATGTGCGTACTCGCAGGACTCTTGATACTAGGTGAATCAGTAGTAGAGCCCTGCTGGGAGGGTAGCTGGGAAACGATAGACCCAAGTAATTGCTCGAGATGACGGACTCGATCATTCAGGTCCGTCTGCCTATTATCCCTCCTCTGCGCAGCGACGCGGCCTCGGGGCCACGGCGCATATTGACAAGACACATTTCTGGCGACGCAATTGCTGCATGGCTCATCGCGATCGCATTTCAATCTGATTAATTAGCAATATTCCATCAATTAGAATAGATGCCATACTTTCGTTGACGACACGAACTACACGACAGTGTCGCTCTCACAGGCTGCTGTTGCATATTGTAACTATTCCTGGTGAAGCTAATGGAAATGGGAAGGATGAGAGAATTCAAGGCATATTTATTTAACCACTCCGCTTAGTGCTGAGTCGGGATAATTTAAGCTTAGATTGCTCAGTCTAGTGGCATTGTTGGCCTCAGATTGAACTGACGTGGATGCTTATGTCACGTGGGAAGTATGACGAACTGACTACTCTTTTGGACGATGAACCGCTTCTCTGTCTGCATTATAATGAAAGCTTGGCAGGTGGATTGTCTCATTATCAATACTCTGTTGATGCGACCTTCTGGTTGTGGTTGGCTTGTCGGGGCATCCGAACCAAGACCAAGGCGGAGTGCGGTACAATACAGGGGTAGGCATAGGGCTGACTGCCCGCTGGACCCGTAAGCTTTAGGGCTGAGAGTCTGCCTTATGTGCTGGCTCAGATAATGGGCGCGTAAAATCTCATCCGGTTATCAGGATCCCACTTCTTCTTCAACGCCTTGAGCTTTTCGATCCTCCATGGTTCATGCCCGTACATATCTTCCAGTGATTCAACGCCATGTGCATAGTTGACATATGCTTTTAACTTCTCAGGCTCATCGCTGGCCTCTAGTAAAATCCCCCTCAATTTCTCACCATGTTCTTGCGCCAAGGTATCCAACGTAGCATTCGGTTTGTACCGGATGTAAGATGTAACTACAATCTCATCATCGCGGTGTGGAAATGCTGACTTGTCTGCATCAAATGACTTGACACCGTGGGTAGAGTACCCTTCGAGAAGGAAGAATGACCCAGCGAGTTCGGGGACGCGATGAGATATCTCAGCGATGGAGTCATAGACTTTACGAACGGCAGGAAGATCGTAGTTCTTGAGTCCTATAGGATAACGAAGACCTGTGAACCCTTTTGCACAACCGACGGTATCGTCGCTCATGAGGGTGAGATGAGCCAGTTCTGGCATGGGGACTGCGCCTGGGTTGACGTTAATAGGACCGATGGAATGAAGTGGTTTGGCGAATCCTCGTGCTTCTTCGACTGGACCGTCTGAGATGACTGCATACCAGATAATAGGCTACAGATCATTAGCCGGGATATAGGTTAACAAGAACATGCTCATACCTTGTCGGGGTCAATCTCTGGGACGTTGACAATGTACATCCAGTGAGTCATCTCCGGCGGTTGAGTTTTCATCATGATGTTTGTCAACTGAAGGACCTCTTCAAGCTTATCTCCCAGGAAGATAAAAATCTCAAAAGACCATTTTGGATTCTTGACGTCGTATATGCGATATTCCCACTTGGTAACGATGCCGAAGTTGTGGCCTGCTCCGCGAAGGGCCCAGAACAGATCAGAGTTAGAGTCTTCAGATGTCGTCACAGCTTCACCGTTGGGAAGTACGACACGCGCTGAAATGACTTGATCGGATGCAAGCCCATATTGGCCTTGTAACCAGCCATGACCTCCACCGAGGATTGGTGCCGAGATACCAACGCACTCACAGATGCCAGTGACTTTTTCATGTCAGCTTTGAAATCGACTACTGTGATATTAACTCACCGGTTTGCTTGTTCGCGCTCCATAGTTCGTGTACAACTTTTTTTACACTGGCTCCTCCACTAATAGTTGCGGTCCCGCCATCCTCGGAAATCTCAACATCATTCATACCTCGTATATCGACAACAATGACATCTTTAGCAAGCTGCAGCGCTTCAGTTGCACCGTGACCACCCGATCGCGCCAGAAAAGGAATTCCTTTCTGGTTAGCGTATCTAATCTATCTCAAGTCAGACCTGATCATTCCTTTTAATGCATGCACTTACTGTCTCTTGGACATCGCTCTCTGTGAACGTTGTCACAACTGCACCAACCTGAGGCGCATGCCAGTCACGCCATCGACTGACAAGACCACTGAAGTCAGGGTCGTTTGGTAGAACTATCGATGCGTTGGGTGAGAGTTTTGATGATAATTCTGGCCATGAAGTTTGAGCGATGAAAGATGCGAGGCCAAGTCGGCCGAAGACCTTTTGGGCAGATGGTGCTCTCTGCAGCGCCCAAGCTGCTCCAGCTGCGATTAGTTCCATAGCCATGGTCTACAGATCTATCGAAGCCATTACAAAAGAAAGTGTTCTTTTAAATGTTTCGATCGGGTTTGGCAGCCCTTTGCTGGTTCTGTTATGTTGACTCCCAAAGCTGATGTGAGATTTTAGAACACCAATGAGAGAATTCTCCATACACCTCAATAGTTCGGTTATACGTATACCGTTCCTTTAAGCACTGGCTATTGGTCTGATTTGCTCCCTAATGGGTGTCATGGTACGTCTTTGTCGCTTTCGACACTATTGGAGTCATCCTTACAGCGGGGAATGTCGCTTTGAATTATATCCAAGTGGTTGATAAGAAGTTCAGCCTCGCACTAAGTTAGCATCGGCGTCGACAAAAGACGGCCAAGTGTTGTTGCCACCTGCCCTAGTCCAGTCATCCTCGAAATTCACCCTTGTTTTTTCATCAGAAAGGTTGAAACATACAGTTGATCTCTTGGAGGTAGATAGGGACCGAAGTACAGCCCGACAGCCCTACTTGATATCACTCCAGCAAGCACTTTCTGGTTGCAAGAATCTTGCCAGGGATTCTCCAGTCTCAACCTTGGTCACCTGCGCTCGAGCAAGAACCTCTGATTCGTCAGGCTTCTCATGCATTCCCTGGTCAGGGCGCAGAATGGCATGCTCGGAGCCTTTCCTGACTCCCTCAATTGAGCCGCCATTCAACCATATTTCTCGTTCGATGGCCTCCTTGTGTAAGCCCACAGATTTACTCTTCACTGTCAGAGAATAAATGGGAGATCGAGGCTCATTGCTGAAGAACGATCTGTTGATGTCGCCCACGTAGTGTGGCGTCTGATGACAATTGCCATCCCTTACATTATGGATGATACGAGCGAACAATGATTGAGAGGAAATGTCAATGAAGCTTCTGGCCAGAACCTTGAGCAGGCAATATGTCGACAAACCGTAAGTTCCATTAGTGACAGGCTTTTCTCGAGCAGTTTCACTTTCTTAGCATGCGGTCAGGGCAAAGGACCCGTGCTCTCTTCGTGATCGACTCTTAATCCACTGATGCCATTCGTCACTGTGCTTGCTGGTAGTGGGTGCATCTGTGTGGGGATTGGACTTGTATACTTCTGATATGCCACGTGTAGGGCCCAGATTTAAGCTCTCATCACCATGTACAGCACCACCTGAGTGACAACAGTCAAGAACAGCAGTCACAACGAGACCGTTATTTGCCATTTGTTGTAGGAGAAATCCGAACTCTAAGTCCCGCAGGTAACGTCCACCATAGTTGCATCGCTAGGCACTAGAGCCTCGTCTAGGAGCTCAGTACGCTCAATGTCATTCTTATTGAAAATGGTGGTGGCTCAAGCTCCGTGACCAGAGTAATGAATGTAAACAAGATCGTGTGGTTTCACCCCTTTGGGTACTTGTAGTGTGTTCACGATATTGTTGTATGGGGGCTGCTGGTAACTTGACGGTAATGGGTGTATGTAGTTAAGGTCTGCTTATGAGCCAGAAGCGCAGTTATGTTGTCAGGATGGACTTTGATTCCGTCTATCAAGTACTCTCGTACCGCACAGACGTCGTTGATACAGCCTTTCAAGCACTTGTACTGGATTTTGTTGTGATTGGTGGTGTAGCGAGGAGTATCCGGCGGAGGGGGTACCTCAGAGTTATCGTATTAGTCGATTCCGATCAATATTGCCCACTTAGTTTGTGTGGCACTGGTAGCCTCAGGCATATTCTCAGGTCGGAAGTATATATCGAACCCTCAATTGAGATCTTGAGAAAGCAAGACACAGGATATCTTTCACGAAAGAAATTTGTCCAAGCCTCGACTATTTAATAGCCAATTAAGCGGTGTGTCATTTAGAGAAAAAAGGATAGTGTGACAAGCTCTATTGGCCATACTGACCACTGCTTTGATACAGCAAATAAACATTACGTGATCCCCCACAGTTGCAACGTGGTACTAGGGGATAGGATAGGTCAAGCTGAAAAGGATCAGATATATTTAGGCTTATCTTATAAATCAGTCGTCAAGACATTCTTCTGTCTTCGTGACACAAATGAAATACGACGCTAGGGACTCATTCGCCTCTATTTTCAGTCTATTAACGCGATGTATAGTGACATTAAGCTTATATTATTTTTCCCACTAATAAGACAAAGTTGTAATATATTCAAGCTACTAAAACACGGTAGTGCAATATATAATTATCACTTTATACTTTTTTTTACCTTGACCTAGTACCTAGGTTTTACTATTATCTCAATGTTATCGATAATAAGATCAACGTCAAGTGGAATAAAACACAAAAGGTTCAACATCATGAATGTTATCTTAAAGGTCTTATTGCTGTATAAGAGATATAGGAATTCTCCCGACTGTTATAAACATGATATTTATAGTCCATATACGTTGTAAATCTACAGTCAAGATCAAGGAACGGAAATTCTTTACTCTCATAGGCCTCAAGAGCCTCTAGTCAGCACCGACATCTCAGCTGAGTACTTTAATTACGCGACCAGGAAGAACTAGATAGCTTTTATCAGCACTTCCCTATCTTCTAGGCGTGGACGTTGCCAAGAAGGAACGGCCGGCAATGTGATTGAAGGAAATGACAACTCTCTTAGTCCTTGTAATTCTGAAAGCAACACCCTGGTGGCCATCTTAGTATGGCCGGTCAAGGGCAACCCCCAGGCGATTATAAAAGGTACTTAGTATACCCAGTCCAATACGAAGAAGGTCTTTGCGGAAAAGGAGCACTGTCGATATCCACGATGAAATGTATATATCAAAAAGAAGCCAGAATCTCCCGAGAGATGTTGGTGATTTTAGTTGTCTTCATGAATTAAACTATCTAGTAGAGTTCAGTCAATGAACATGCTTCCAGATGCCCTGATTCAGTATGTTCATCCTGATTTGGCTACACACTAAATTGAAATATCTGCAGTGCGAGGTACTACAAGAACATATTATGCAATCTTTCCACTTTCTGCCAAGCTCAAACGAGCATCACGCCACTGCAATCAGTTAGTTTCAGTGTGTCCCAATATTGACAGCAATCGGGTCTTACCTTGCCGCAAGAGATCGGCTCGTAAAGGGGAGGGTGATTCTCGTCGATACATGTCGGCAGAACCTCGCAGACAGCATCTGGGTTAAACCCCAGGAAGAAAGGCATGGCATAGCGTGATGTCTTTTGTCGATTGTAAACACGATGCACAGTCGACTTGAAGCGGTTGTTAGAGAGTCGCTGTAAGAAGTCACCAATATTGATGACCAAGGTTCCCTCAATAGGTCGGGCATCCAGCCATTCATCATCAGCTGAGAGAACCTGCAGACCACCAGACATGTCTTGCCAGAGTAGAGTCACACACTGGATGTCTGTATGTGAGCCAATGCCGACGTCAACGTCCTCGGTGCCATCGCTGCTAGGGTAGTGAATGTGCACTGCGTCGGCACCAGGCCTAGTAATGATGCTATCAAAGTAGTCCTCGGGCAATTCGAGAGCAAGAGCGAACAATCGGATGAGCTTACGTGCCAACATCAATCGCCTCTGATAGAACTTAGTGAGAACAGGACGGAAGTTTGTAAGATGATTTGTCCCATTCCAGACGTAATCAGTGGAATTGAAGTTGGAATTAATATCATCAACACAATCGTGAGTCAGGTCGATGCGAGTGTCATATCGCATGGAGAAAGTTTCCTTCTTGTCTATGCGATGGAGTAAGTAACCTATAACAAAGCATATAGTAACAGTTTCCCCTACCTCTAGTTTCGTTGTTGTTTATTTGCGTGCTTCCAACTCCATGATAACCACAGAACTTGCCCGCTCTGGTGAATGAGACTCGATCCTTTTCTTCTGGTGTTTGGTCGAAGAAATTCTTGACCTCTTGGAGTGCCTCTTCAATCAACTCGTTAGGAATACCGTGGTTGGAGATGTAGAAGAAGCCTGTATTCTCTGCCGCCGCTCTAATCTTGGTGGCAAGAGCCTTTCGCGCGGCCACATCCTCATCGAGGGTGCTGAGGTCGATGATGGGCATTTCATCGAGAGTTGGAGTGCGTGGTTTGCCGCAGCGCACGCGTCTGATGACAGGTCCATCTGGTGTCAATAGCTGCACTGTTGTAAACCCCGCAGCTGGGACTGTGGATTCGATTGTGCTCATATTTATTGTGATTAATCTCTCTGCAGTTAAATCATACTATCAGAAGTACAAGAGCATTCAAATACTATGGTATTGAGGATACTGCCGGTGCTGAAGTTGATGCTGTTACTGCTGTCGATGATAATCCAACGTGGGGAAATGCTGATAGCAGATAATGAGGGAGAGTTGATTGCCAGCGTGGCTGTTCTATTTGTTTCGTGGCGGCTAAGACTCTGCCATAAATATCGACGTCGGAGGTCGCCGCCTCGAACAGAATATCAAACACGGACTCTGGTGGTCGACATATCCGAGTTGCGCATTACTTAGTGGTGACTCTTGATGGAATACAAGACGGAGATCGCCGGAGTCAAGTCCCACAAATGCCGAACGTCCTTTATCGGAGGAGGTTTGCCTATCGATCGGTTTCGTATCTTGAACCAATAGCACCGGTCAATGGCCTCAACGCACAGGGATACTGCTGGTAACAGGACTGCCTTAGTCACCAGCGGCCGTTACAATCTTCACTGACTGTGTTACATCCTGCGACAGTACCAACCTAGATAGCAGATAACGACGACTGCCAGATAAGAGCCCTCCTATCTGATCCTTACTCCGTATAGCACAGCTTATACTCATTTAGCAACCATGACCGGGGACCGGCACATATGGCGACAATCGCCATGAGAACGGGACTTTACGGATTGGACCTTATCAAGTCCCAACTCCAGGTAATCAAGATTCGATCTTCTGCTCGGGCCGAGCTAGACATGCTGTATTCTATAAACAATATCCGGCCCTGCATATCGAAGGCTACATGTTTCTCTTCGTCATAACGTAATATCGTGAAACAATGGCCGCTGTTCTTTCTAAGGCCCACGACCGTCTTCTTGTCAAGAAACATCTTGCAGATGGCACCACACAATCAGCCGACTTTCTCGACAATGACTCCATCCGCCCGACCCCAGTCAAGGACCGTACTTGGACTTCGATTACATATTCGGCCTTCTGGTTTGCTGCCACAGCAAATGTGAGCAATTTGTACGCAGCTTCCACCGGCCAATCAGCTGGCCTTAGCATGTGGGAGGCCCTGGTTTGTTCTCTCGGTGGCCAGTTGCTCGCCGGTTTCCTCATGGCGCTTAATGGCCGTGCTGGTGCATTATACCGAATCCCCTTTCCTGTCGCCTGTCGAGCAAGTTTTGGAACATGGGGTGCGTTGTGGCCGACCTTCAACCGCGCCATCATGTCCATAGTCTGGAACGGTGTCACATCTGTACAGGGAGCCCAGTGCCTATAGTAAGCCGAACCCTACAAAGATTGGGTATTTTGTTATCTTTGAGCTTTTGTTGACTAATTTATCTACTACAGTGTATTTCTCCATGCCATCTTCCCTTCCATTGCCAACATTCCCGATATTATGGGCACCAAGTCCGCTCTTAATTCAGCTCAAATGCTTTGCTTCTTCCTCTACTGGCTTATCAACTGTGCCTTTCTATTCGTCCCTGTACCGCGCATGAGGAAGCTCGTTCACATCAAGGTTGGTGTGTACTTCACCGCTACCATCGCTTTTGTGGTTTGGACTTTGTCGCTATCCGGTAGTGTTCGCAAGACCTTGAGCGAGCCGTCAACCGTTCATGGTCCGGAAAAGTCCTGGTTGATCCTCAAGTTCTTCTTCTTGGGACTTGCAAGCTGTGGCACTTTTATTACGAATGCATCGGATCTGCAACGATATGCTCACAAGCCCAATGATGTTATTGTCGGTCAGATATTCAGCTTCCCAATGTCCAACTTCTTGGTCGGCGTTTTTGGCAACTTGATTGCAGCTGCCAGTAAAAGTATTTTTGGCGAAGTTAGTACTAATATCAATGGTTTTGGAGCCCTGTTGCTAACTGTTTGACTTCCCAGGTTGTTTGGAATCCTCTCACGACCCTCGATATGCTCATGGAGGGTGATCGCTACACATCTGCAAACCGCGCAGGCTGCGCCTTGATCTCTTTCGCTTATGTCTACTCCACTGTGTTCTCGGCCATCTTCGAGAACTCCATTCCGTAAGCTTCGCCTAGAAATCTCCTGTTCATAACTTTCGTAACTAGTTGCTAACTTCTTCCTTATAGAGCCGGAAACGACATTGCAGCTCTCATGCCCAAGTACATAACCGTGAAGCGTGGTTTCTTTATCTGTGCAGGTATGTATCCATCATCCTTCTCCAGGTACAGTGGTCAGTGAAATAGGACTTGCCACTGATTGAGGATTCGTCTAGTTGTTTCGTACGCGATCTGCCCCTGGTACCTGCTCTCATCCGCAGCCGTCTTTATCAACTTCTTGAGCTCGTATCAGATTTTCCTCAGCGCCATCACGGGTATATTAATCTGCGATTACTACCTCCTGAGGCGCGGCCTTTTTGATATTCCAATGTTGTATTCAGGGCACAAGGACTCCACCTACTACTTCTTCCATGGCTTCAATCCAAGGGCCTTTGCGGTTTATCTGATTGCCATTGCGCCAAATTTCTATGGATTCCTCTACCAGATGGGTGTCCCTGCACCGATGGGAATCCAGAGGTTCTACTACGTTGCTTACCCAGTCGGACTCTTGCTGGCGTTTGGAAGCTTTTGGCTGTTAAACTTACTCTTTCCGACTAAAAACAGTTCAAGGCTTTTGGGGTGGCAGGAGCCGAAGGACTTTGTGGAGGCTGATGATGATACCTTTGGCAATGTAGTAATTCACTCATCCGATGCAGGCTCCAATGACCAGGAAAAGGGCAATATACAAGAGTATGTTATAAAAAGCTATTGAATAATCTAGCCTATTAGCTACTATTATACTAGGCTTAATTGGAATAATATATTATTTAACTATAACTAGTTAAGTTTCAGTTCTTACTATTGTATTTAGCTAATACTCAAACTGTACCATCCACAACCCCTC
>JAAVUC010000070.1:0-194130 GCA_014898925.1 Fusarium nelsonii | reverse complement strand
CCGCCAGATAAATCAGGACCCCACCCGGGCCCGGGGCGGACGGGAGGGATGGGAGGGGATGGACAATCGTGCCCAAAGAACTGGTTCCCGACGCCGCTAGTATACATAGAATTGATTGTTTAGGTAGGGAATACAGATGGATATCGTAATACGCATGGACTCTTGGCGGTCTGTCAGGTAAGAGTCACACTCGGGACTTTAATGCCGGGCCAAGACATTGTCATATGTTGGTGTAGCCGTGGCACTTGGCTTGTCTCTGAGATGTGAGTGAGCTTCAACTTACGACCGACTGACTGAATGAATGAATGAAAATCTTTGTGCGTTTTTGGCTGCCCAAGACCAAACAAGGTGGCATTAGTGAGGGGGAAGCGGCCGAACTAAACGCCCCCTTATTAAGTGGATATCTCGAAACCCGGTAAGCAGCCCTACTCGTTCCAGTATGGAGTCAAGAGAAAGAGTTTCCATGTGATCAAAACCCCAGGATCACTATGAGTGAGTGTGAGTGGGCTGTAGTGATACCTACTGCTCGCGTGTCGTTCATTTCCTCTTCTTCTCTGGATAAATCGAGAGGGCCTCTCGTTTCCCCTCATTCCTTGCGTTATCCCGAGGTTTACAGCACTGTACAAGAATCTGGATTCATTACTCGTAATATATGTAGTTCATCCTTGTCAGCCAATGGATCAGCACAGACAAGGCATGTTTCTTGCATCCAAATCGAGTTACGTCTTGGCCTGCAGTTGTCACACACAGAAAACCAATCCCTGAAGAGCGGTACTGCAACGGCTTGCTTTTGGCTTGACGTCAGCTGTACGTTCTTTTTGCACATTCACCTCACTCGCTGCCGCTATCTACCTAATCTTTCTTAATTAACCTTGATTCCACCTCGTGTATTGTTTATTTGTTGGCAAAGAGGCTGGCAGATTCGGATTTCAACCCTTGATAGCTAATTCGCTCGTTTCGAGACGCACGTACAGTTCAGTTCACACACACGCACACACTCTGTAACATGTCATATTAATTCAAATCTCGGGTGCTAGTTAGTGCTGCTACAGCACGATGGATGCATGTATATTGCAATTGCTGCCCAGTTTAATTTCACCCTCCCTTTCGGGCCTACACCACCGTCCGTCCATCCGTTTTGACGTGGACCAAGGGCCGATCCGTTCGGCACCGTCTAAATCCTCTCGGTCTCCTCAGAATTGTTACCCTCCTTTATGCCATCAAGATCAAGCTATCATGACATGACATGACATTTGTTGTCCTCTCTGCCTTAGGAAGCAATAGTGAAACCTGGACCTCTCCTCTTTCTCAAGTCCCCAGTCTTTGTTCTTCTCTCTACATCTCAAAATACTAAAGCCAAACGAAACGTCAACAGTCGCACTCATCTCTTGGCTTATCTATTATTAAGTTTGCTTAACCTTAAAATCTTATTGTATTTTGGCTGTCACCCAGATCTCGACTGTGGCTTCACCTCGCCCACCTACAATACAAAACGGCAAAAGCAACTGACCGCAAGCGCAAACACCCACACCGTCTTCACACGACCCTCATACAAAAAAGAAATAAATAATCGATCCACTGTAAATCGAAATCATCCTGTGTGCTTTGTTTATCTACAGTACCTCCCATTTATGACCACCAGCTCTCGCTGCTCTTCTCGTATTCTGCCGCCACTATCCCATCAGCTCCGCTTCTTCGCACAGGGCCGCCAAACATAAACCGATATTACGACAGACGTATCTTTTCTGTTTGATTCACTGCCAGTCAACTTTGGCAGATCGATAAAGTAACTGCAAAGCAATCTTCTCCACCTTTTCGTACAGATTCTTTTTCAGTCGCCATCTCCGCTAGATCAGATCGACCTCGGCATTGCTTCCTCCTTTCATCTATATCTCTACTTGCACCCGCCTCCACATCCCGTCCACACTCGCGCCTACATCGCCAAAAGCTCATTTCTTTCCTCAACTTCAAAGATCGCGTCACTGCCTTAGAAGTCACAATTTCGACTCCTCAGGCCCACATCTTTGTCATCTACTGTTGCCTCACCCCATCTCTTTGTGATTCGGTCTTTCCCTCTAAGCCAGACCAAGCCAAGCCAGGCTTATCCGTTGTCTAACTAGCCTCTCCGTCTTGGCGGCAGTTGCATCTTGGCAGACCCTACGACATAGGAAGGCATTGCGTACCTACTTGACCAAGGCTCAACTTTGTGCAAGCGCGAGCTTCTTTTCCTTCCTCATCATCCAAAAACCCTCTTAACCCATCTGTTTTCTCCCAGAACTTTCTATCTTCTTTAACCATATCGCCATTATCGATACGTTTAACTATCATCATCGCGCTTTATACGCATTCGTTCGATATCCACAACTACCGATAAGAGTACCGACCCGATTCAGCTCCAAAGCTTAACACAGCTCACTACCAGATCGCGTCCTTGGAGACGCTGCGTCGTGAGCAATATGGCCACGGTCTCTAGCATGCCTGTTCCAGTCAGGCGCACCGACTCCGACGTTTCTCCCAGAACGATTGTTCCACCACGAGACGACACTCCTCGTGATGCAAAAGTCGACTACTTCCCAGACTCAAACACTGTTGATGGGTCCAATACTAGTGCGAGGGCCAGCGATGCCGATGATTCTTCTGCACGCAAATCGAGTATCTCATTCGCCCCTGATCCAAGACCTGACCGCAGTTCAAGTCGTGAGAGCGACCAAAATCCAACACCGAATAAAGACTTGATGGTTCAAAGGAAATCGTCTACCGGCTCTGTTTCCTTCCGTCGCATGACAAACCCCAAATTACCACAGGGACAGCCTCAGCAAATGGGCAATAATCGCATACGTGCTAGTTCACCTGATCATAAAAGGTACGTCGATCTTTTCTGTCTGGTTCCTTCTTGTACAATCGCAAATACACTTTCTGTTGCAAGGTCAACCTCTCCTTCTGACTCAATTTCGCTTGCAATGATATAATCACTTGGACCAGTCCCAATACGTCAGTGATGGCAGCATGGACATTTGACTTTCAAAAAGACCTTTGCAAACACGAGCCAATCTTCTTGATCTGAACTGTCATGACCCCGGCCGTTATCGGTTATTGTTCTGTACCAAAGTTGGTCAGAATCCAAAGCGGCGTTGTTGGAGATCGATGTGACGCCATGCCAAGAACGTGTCGCGTGGACCAGGCGACTTTCAATATGACAATATCTAGGCAACTACCTAGCGAGGGGAGGTATACAAGGCTTATACCAAAGCGGCCTGACAAGGTTTCGTCGTTGAAACTTTCGAGCCGATTCCCGTTCACGATACTGAATTGCAAAGATGAATTCGCGCCCTGGTTACGGACTGGGTGGAACTGATTTGCTTGGCCGGTCCATTCCTCACAACAACCTTTTTGACTCCACCACTGAGCTCCCACTATCATTTATGGTTACCCCGCTGTCTGCGACAAACCTTACCGTAGACGTGGGGATACTCACCTCGTCACTTGCTTGGTCTGGATCGTCAGGCCATTGTTCGTCACAGCCACCTCTAGCGAATTGTCAGCCCCCAAATTCCCGCAGAGTTCTCGACTCTTCTCGTCCTCACAACCGTCATTGACAGTTCTGTTTCTTCTCCTCTCATACCACTTCCCTGTCAATTGTTACTTTTCAAAACCAGCACTATTCTTCTTTGCCTCTCTTTTGTGGCATTTTCACACAACTATGGCGACGCTAACCGAGACCCCGCCCGACAGGTTCCAGAAACATGTCGCATTCGACAATGTTCCAACCGGCGAACCGACGAAAAATAATGCCATTTCGTTCACCCTCAATGTTCGACACAAGGGATACCAGGCTAGGCGTAGATCGCGGTGCTTCATGGTTGGAGTGGACGAGCATACCTACTCTGATTATGCTTTGCAATGGCTACTGGAGGAGCTCGTTGATGACGGTGACGAAGTTGTTTGCGTGCGCGTAGTTGAAAAGGATTTGCGTTACTCGAATAGGGAATATCGAGAAGATGCTGAAAAGGTTATGCGGGGCATTCTCGACCGAAATGGCAATAACAGGGCCATCAACATCGTTCTTGAATATGCTGTTGGCAAACTGCACACGACCTTTCAAATTCTGGTATGTTGGCAAAGAGTATCGATTCTACTATGAAAATTTGAGGCTAACAATTGGTAAAGATTCAGATGTACCAGCCTGCTATGCTCATTGTGGGGACTAGGGGACGTACACTTGGTGGTCTACAAGGGCTGGTCAACACGCGCAATTCGTTCTCCAAGTACTGTCTCCAATACTCCCCCGTACCCGTGGTTGTGGTCCGACCTACAGAAAAGCGCGTTAAGAAGAAGACTAAGCGGGCCAACGACTCTGCACGACAGACTTATGTGAGCATGTTGGCAGCAAACGCCGGAAAGCATGAAGCCGATAGCGAAGCAAGTAGCACCTACGAGCTTGAGATTCAAAACTCTCCTGCTGAGGAAGCTCATCAAGTCGCACGTGCCTTGGGGCTGCCCGCGTCCTTTGACCCTACAATCAAGCCACTTAACCACGGCCAAATGTTGCATATCAGACCACAAGGCACTGCCAGTGTCAGCGCGCCCAGTGAAGCATCGGAGAACCAGCGAGTCATCAAAGATGATGCCAGTGCTGCTGGCGAAAGCGACGATGATGACGATGACGACGACGACTCTGGAGAATTCGAGGTTGTTAGTGGGCAACAAGCTCTGGACCAGGAGAAATTGGAGCAGCTTCACAAGATGGAGGTTGGTGAAGCCGAAGCGTTTAAGACGAAGGTGGATGACGATTTGGATGATGAAGATGATACCCCGTCGGCCCAGAAAGGCACATCATAGAAGATGAAAGGCAACCAGAAACTAGGGACAGACAACAAGCAGGGGAATAGCGGAGTCGAAAGCACCGAACACGTCGACAAACTATCACATCAGGAAGCCCAGCTATCACCTATCCAGCGTTTACCAGAAAGGAGCTCTAGAATACCCATTCCACGAAATCCTGCCTCTGTAACACCAAATAAGCTTACAGATTCACGAAACACTGCATCTATCGATCTAAGAAGTCCTGGCAATGATATCACAAGAGTATCTACAACGCCGGCAAATTCGGTTCCGCGGCCAGTTTCTAGCTAGCAAGACGAAGAGAGCCAATTGTCGAGAACAGACAGTAAAGGAATTGAGTTGCGGCAGATGGACGGTTGCCAAGACCGCTCGACTAGTCGTGACGAAAATCATCAATCACAAGATGCTAGTTGTTCCGACCCCAATCCTCAAATGGATGAGGATTTGGTGGGCTCAGGGTCAACAAGTGGTACGATGAAGGAAGCCGACAACATCGAAGACAAGGTGAGAAACGAGCCTCCTGACGAACATCCTGGCGCAATAGACGACTCATCGGAGAGCTCACCGAACCAACCTCCAACTCCCGAATTGTCGGCAGAGAACCAAAGGTCTAGCATTGATAAGGAGGCTCAAGATCAACCTGGCCGCGGATCTGGAGATGGAGGTAGCCCGAACAATAATAACAGCAGGAACGGCGACGGCAGCGATGGGAGACAGGACGATGGTCAACTAAATACTGCACAGAATGCCTTAGAATGTCCCTGTTGTTGCACGGGAATTAGGAATTGCTCGGGAGTGATAGATGCGATATTTCGTTGTATTTCACTATGTATTGGTTCTTGGAACCAATAAGGCCGGAGTTCAAGGATTGACGCTCACTAATTCATGAGCACCTTAGCGATAGAGGGTCTTAGCGCTAAATATACCTGATACATTGCGATACGTACTTGGAACGCATGGTTGCTAGTGACATGTATCAAATGAAGGTTTCGCATTAGTTGCAGCTCATGAGTGATGCTGTGTGTTTCAACACATGTGCAGCAGATTAATCGACCAATGGGAAACCGAAAACAAAACCAGGTTGGTAGTGAAGAGGACCCTGGATTAAGTCAAGCAGGCAGCTAGATTGTGGCCTAAGGCAAACAAACGTCACTAATGAACGATGTGACCCCAACCTAAGTGCAGTAACAGGGAAACGAATGCGACGACGTAAGCCACCATTTCTCAGTCTTTGACTCCAGACCAGGGGCTAGTTAATCCCAATTTTTTAACGCCTAATATTATAATACATTCAAACCAAAAACTCATACGAGTTCAGGATCGATCTGTGCTGCTTATCCATATCTTCTAGAAAAAGGAAGACCACAGAGAAGACCCCCAAAGTGACGTCGCTAGACTCATTTGGCACAAGTCGTCGCAACGGCTACGAGTAGCTCAAGTCCAAAGAGCCAAGGGGCGCGTTTCAATTTAACACAATCCATTCCATTTGCCTATCTACCTACAGTACAGTGCAGCGCTTGCGCCTGCAATACGAATTAAGGGAGGATTGCTGCGCCTTCGCATAAATTCAGCAGCCACTGTTTCGCATACAACGTTCCAAGGGAGGCATACACCTCACATACAGTCTACATGGCCCCGCGCCGAAATTCGACAGCCCACCAAGCGATATAATCACACCAGAAATCACGAACCTCTCTCACCATGTGGCCTTTTACTCGCTGCGGCGAAGACGCCTGCGAAATACCTCCTCGTCCTGTCACTCTCGCCTCATCCATCGCCGCTCTTCCGTTCCTCTTTATCTGCATCTCGACATCGATCCTCGTCGTCCGTCATGTCTTCCCTCGACTAAGTACCGACGCCGATTCCCGCGACGGCGAAGACCACGTCCTGCCTACACATGCGCCAGCTTGTCTGCGACAAGTCCACGCCGAACATGGTGCAAAGAGCTGGAGACGGCGCGGAGCAGCTTGGACTTTTGGTCTCACTGTTGGATTGGCTGCTACGCTCGGTGCGTTGATCATGGACGAAATTATCGAGGTTGTGAATGCAGATTCCAGAAATTTGGCTTTAAGAATCACGGTGCCAAGTCTGCTATTCCTTCTAGTCGTTTTGGTGCCTTGGCTGGAATGTCGATCAGTTGTTACAAGTGCCGGATGGAGCTTCCAGAGAACGGCTAAAGGAAGGCTGCCTCGTTTTGCTTGGGGACTACACTCGGCTCTGTTCATGGGATGGCTATTTGCATTTTGGTCGGTTGGACAAACTGTCCCCGAGGGTGCGATGCGCAAGACGAGCAACGGAAATGGAAGTCTATCAGATATGCTAACGCGCGGCTGCTTGGAGCGTATCGGTGTTGTCGGTATTGCACTGATGGCTCTGCTATCTGGATTCGCTGCTGTTTCTTCGCCCTGGCATGCGTTTATGGACCTTACGGCTCGCAGGAAACGACCCGTCACGGACGCGGACGTTGCAAGGAAACAAGCTGGCCTGGACACCGCAAATGAGATGCTCCTCACAAAGCGTCACCGCCTGCAGTATCTTGAGCGAAAGACTTCTGGTGCTCAGGCTGGAGCTTCTGCTAAGGGCAGTGGTCTTGTTGGCAAAGTCATGGGTTCTTTGCGTGGTCCAACCGGCGATGAGGCAGAAATGCGATCACTGCGATTGGAAATTGCCGGTCTCGAGACTATGGAAGCGAATTTGGCATCTGGAGTTTCCCTACTCAAGAGTCATCGTGCAGCGACAGTTCGTGCTTCTACATCTCTTGGTCGACTTCTCCTGATTCCCTCGCAACTTTTCAGCCTTTACTGTCTTTACCGTATTGGCGCAACTACAATCACGACCATTCGCAGAGCTTATTCGCCCACATCAAGTTTTGCCAACACCGATCCTATCAACCGCTTTCTGAGTATTCTTGCCCGCCATTGGGATCCCAAGCTTGATCAGTTGGCGTGGGCACGGCTTATCAGCTTTGCTCTTAGCGGTGTTATTCTTCTTGCAAGCGCCAACAGTGTCGTTCAAACATTCCATCTGTTTGCCAAGTGGACGCCCGGCTTACTCCGTCAAGCTCAAGCAAATCTGGCACTGGTTGTCGGACAGATCGCAGCAACATATGTCATCTCCGCCTCTCTACTTCTGCGCAGTCAGTTGCCTTCTGCCTTGGGCTCGGCAGTCGGAAGTGTGTTGCGAGGTGCATTGAGTCCTGCCTTTGTGGATGGCTGGTTCGAAGGGTGGTTTTTGGTAGGCAGCCTGCTTACAGCTGTTGGTATCTGGGTAGGCAGAAAACTTGGAGGAGATGATGAGTGGGATGAGTACGGAATGGAGGAGATGGGTGCCAAAATGTCTTAGGTGCCTTGTTGGCGATGATTCGTTTCTATGCTTTTTTGGGAGGGTTTCGGGTTAGCACGCATGCATTTTTAATAAGCGGGTGGATGTATGATTGATTGATGTCTGGACTTTGGCGTTTTTGAAGACCACCTACGGGGCTCTTGACGAGAGGCGTTGATACATAGAGTATAGGTTGGGTATATGATGAGTGGGAGACTATATCTGGGGACCGACAACATGAATTAGAGGAGCTGACTAGGCTTCGAATAGACATAATACATTTGAGATATCTACAAAGTCCTGACCTCAAGTATAGCTTACCAGAAACACATGACCGTACCAGGCTTTGGGTATTAGCTGGTCAGATAGTAGGTGGTTGAAAATATCTACATAGACCTGTATGTAGCCACATGGTTGACTCAGCTGCAAGGCTTCAGACTGGCCAACCCGACTTGGCAACCACTGCGAGTATCTTATTTCCTCAATGAACCTTGAAGTAGACAAATTTCCGAGCCACTCATTTTAGGTTCTATACTGATGCCTTGCATTCCCAAATCACCCATGTAGTAGGCCGTGAGTGGCTTGCATATAGCTCAGCCTATGAGAGGCATTTCTTGCCAACTTCGAGTCAACCAATCAACCTCAACTCGCAGCCTAAATCAGGTATCGACTATATCACTCTCATATAAACACCACCAAGGTCATCACAAACTCTAAGTATCAGAAGAACTAAACATCACTGAATTGACAACCTCACCATCAACATGCCGCCTCCTTCACCATCCCCACCACTCTCATACACAACACTTGCTTCTTTCGAAGCCTTCGCTTGTAAACCAGTAGACTTCAGGGCAGCTCACCCACCAATCCAACACCTCATCGCCGGTGCCCTCGTCACCAATCCCCAAGGCCAAATCCTCCTTCTTCGACGTGCAGCGCACGACTCATGGCCTCTACTGTGGGAAGTCCCCGGCGGCTGCGTCGATGACTCAGACCTTGATATCGTCGCAGGCGCCGTCCGCGAACTCTGGGAAGAAGCTGGTCTACGTGCCAAGACGGTGAAAGGCATCGTGGGCATAGCACCTGCCACAGAGCCCATGCCTGATGATCCCCTGGAGAAGGATCTAGAAGTTCTGTACGACATGCTTGTTTTTCGAGCTGATGATGGGGTCTGGGGGAAGTTAACTATCTGGGTGGACGTGGAGAGTTGCGAGGATGTCAAGATTGACGAGGATGAGCATGTTGAGTTTGCGTGGGTCACGGAGGAAGAGGCGTTGCGGAATAGGTTCAAGGATGGGAAGGAGTTGCGTTTCGTGAGTGAGGGTGTCAAGAGGAATGTTCTGGAAGGGTTTCGATTGTGGAAGCAGGAGAATGAAGAACGAAGATAGCCTATGACTATCTATAACGATGTGATGCTGGAATGGCATTAACATGAGAGAGGATATCATGTGGTCATTACTCGTCTATAGTCACATGTCTATCCTCACCCAACGAGAGATCTAACTTAACCCCTTTAAAAGCACGATCAGGTATCAACACCGAGAAACTAGTCCAAAAGGAAATAAAAAAGACAGGGAACTAGAAATAAACAAAGAACATTTCATTGATCCCATAAACCGCCTAGCATACAAATCCGAGTCCATGAAGCGTCGATTCAATTCGATCCGGTCTCATATTGTTCGCCAAGTCTAGAGAAAACGAACTGCCTTGCCGCTCGTCGCAGCAAGCAGACAAGCAACTTTTCAGTCCCGCTCCTACTTTCTTTCACCCTCCTTTCACCCTCCCTGCATCTTTTCGTCATCACGCGGCAGAAACGTTTTTGGGGAAATCAAAAAAAGAAAACATAAAGAAATAAGAGAGCTGTGATCATTCAAATGCATGCCACGTTTCCGTTCCATTCATCCATCCGTTCATCCATCCATTCGCCGCCGTTCTTTTTGCTTTTGTCTCGAAACGCCAAATGTTAAATGCTCAAAAATGCCTTCCTTGCCCTCTGAATGAGTGAAGTGGACACGGAAGCTGATCATGAGTCCAACGTGTGGCGGTCAGACGAGGAAAACAGGATGCCGTGGTCATGTAAAACCAAGGCGGAGAAAATTCCATGCCCTGGCAACCTATAATATCAGATTGTCGAGGATAACGAGAAGAGTATGAAATGTATTCCGAGCCGGCCTTGACTAGGGTAGGCCACAAGAACCATTCCATACAACTGAGTGTGAGATGGGTGTTGTTTACGAGAGAAATTGCAACGCCTATGGTGCAGTCACTGTACTCACACCTTGTGCGAAACCATTCTCAGTCGTCAAACCGTAGAGAAACGGGGCGATATGTACACATTCTAGGGTCCCATCGCGCGGCCTTGGCGACCCTTCTTGTTGGGCACCGTGGTCCAGCCGTCATCATCGGCTGTGGGGGTAGCAGGCTCAGCATCGGGAGAGGCAGAGGCTTGTTGAGGAGCGGCTCCGTTGGATCGAAGGGGTCCAGCCCGGGCTTCTCGCATACCACCGCCACGACCACCACGACCACCTCGAGGTCCGGCGCCTCCACGGGGTCCTCGGTCATTACCAGCAGAGCGCCAGCTTGAGGCTTCGTTTGCCCTTGACTTGGGGGCGTCTCGGGGCTCGCGGTTTCGGATGGGAGCCTTCTGTTCGTCGTTGGCGTTCTCAGCCTTGGGCTCGGCAGACTCCTCTGTTGTCTCGGCAGCCTCCTTAGTCTCGGCAGCCGCGGCATCTTCCTTGGCCTGAGCAGCATCAGCTTCAGCCTTAGCTTCAGCCTCAGCCTCAGCCTTGGCAGCGGCCTCCTTCGCCAACCGCTTCTCCTCCTTGGCCTTCTCGTCGGCCTCACGCTTCTCCTGGATAGCCTGCTGACGCTTGACCTCGATCTCCTTCTCCCTTGCTGCTGTATCGATAGGACGAGCGGCGCCGAAGGGGCTGGCCTTTGAATCTGCGCCAGAGTTGGATGAAGCATCAGGCGCCTCGGAGACGGTTCGCTTTGTAAGGTTCAAGCGAGGACGACCACCCTGAGCGGTGGGTGCGTTGGAAAGAGCGGGGGAAGGGGGAGCGCTGGCATCGGGTGAAGTAGGCTTGGCGGCGTCAGGACGCATTCGGTCGCGCCACTGCATATCCTTCTCAGCAGCAGTGGCAGTTCGCTCGGGTCGCTCAGGACGCTCAGGACGCTCAGGGCGAGGACGAGAACCACCCTCGCGAGCCTCGCCCCAAGCAGGGGAGTCACGGCGGTTGCCGCGGAAAGACTCGCTACGGTCACCCTGAACATCAGGAGAAGCACGGGGACGGCTTCCATCTCGCGAACCGGAGCCCTCTTGAGGTGAAAGAGGAGCAAGAGGTCCATGTCGTTCCCAAGTGAACTCACGCTGGGGACGGCTCTCAAAAGCGGGGTCGCGAGGTCGACGCTCACGGTCACCAAAGTCGCGGGCACCACCCCTTGAAGGAGCATCGGGCAGAGGACCCTTACGGTCCCAGTTACCCATCTCACGGATAGAGTCTCCTCGGCCGGGATCACCACCACGAGCTGATTTATGTCAGTTGAAAATCAATATTGGAGGGGTACAGGTTAACTCACGAGGGTCGGCGACCTTGATCTTGATCATTCGTCCACCGAAAGATTCACCATCAAGGGCAAGGGCCTGCTTGAGACCGTCAAGGGTCTCAAACTCAACATAACCGAAACCCTTGGGGCGCTGCAGCTCGCGGTCCTCAATGAGACGGACGTTGACAACACCGCAGCCTGTAAGGAAGTCGCTGACGGCATCGTTGGTAACGTCGTAGGCCAGGTTACCCAAGTGAGCGGTATAGGGAGGCTTATCGGGGAGGGGTTGAGGGGCAGCTTCGCGAACGGAGAAACCTGCAACTGTAAGCTTGGGTGGTTTCGAAGACGGGATTGATACGTACCCCGGTCCTGCCAGCTGGAAGAAGCGTTGTTGTTGTACCGAGGGCGATCGGAAGGGGGAAGAGCCTGAGTGCCTAAATCTGGTCAGTCCACCGGAAGTCGGATTTATCGCATGGAACATGGAACGCACCAGTAGCTACAGAGAGGTTAGCAATCAAAGACAGCGACATATGTAAAGTGACAATGCTTACCATAAGAGGTCTCCTCTACCTCATCAGCCCAAGAGCCTCCACCAAAACCTGTAAGTCATAGTCAGTATGGGGTCAACGAGGGGCATTACAGCCAAGTCCGCTATACGGCGGGGTGCAGTGCGCAGGCGAGGGGCGGGACAGAACATACTGTCAGCCAGAAAGTCCCCAAGGGACATCTTCTGCTGTTCCTTCTTCTTAGGAGCTGGAGCAATGTTAGCAACTATTGTATTGATAGACTATGGCATGCAGCCAAAGAGGGGTCGGTATATGGCACTCACCCATGATTGCGGTTTGGCGAACAAGCGCAACGATTCCTAGATCGATGCGCCGCGAGTGCTTAGGGCGAAGCCGACCGGGGTTTCAGCTTCAGCTTTCGCTCAGTAAATAATGGCGAGATCGAGAAGAGTCTCGCGAGTGATTCGAGTGATTTTGTCGAGAAAGGGACGTTGCGAAATGTTGACGTGCCCCGACGAATGTTGCCGTGTCTGGGGTTGACGAGTTGAAATTTGCTCGGCGTAGTGGAAAAATATGATGATGGAGGCGCCAGTCGAATGAGGGTTGCCTTAATTTTGCAGTCCAGGCCTGAAGTGGGCGCTAGCCCTTTTTGAGGCCCCGGCCCACCAATTAACCCCTCCACTCGAACGCTGTCTCGCTTGCATTTTCAGCAACACCAGCGGGTGAGAGAAGCCGGTAGGTGAGGTGGGTGGGTAAAACGCTATGAAATCACCGCATACATGAGAAGAAATGCGCGCTTGCGATATTTACTTTTGTATGGACACTTTATTTGCCTTGTGAGCATAGAAACAAACAAGATATATAATGAGTATAAGTTTTTTATCAAATGCACAACTATCAAAACCTTGCACTTATACAAAATAAACTTTCTCATTAAATAAATGCTCTAGCTTTTTTGTCATGGCTCACTCACTTTTTGGTGTGCACATTCAAACCCGCTCAATTGGCCAAGCATGTCGATGTCATGTCACGGGATTTATCCCCAACTCTTAGTGGCTCTCTATCATTGGCCCTTGCCCGCTTAGGAAAACCTGAGAAACAGACATAGCCAGAGCCTCATCAACCCCAATATCAAGTCGGACGACGGCAAAGGTGAAGCGGATCATGTAATATTATTTCTTTCCTAAATTGTTGTAATTTTACTTGCGTATTCTCAAATCATCCTCGCCATATCATCTCCATTATTTCACCCAGCAGCATACTCATCATGACTGAGAATGGAGGTCGAGAGCCTCAAATGGTGCACTTGCGCCAACGTCAATCATCCCGTGGATTGTTTTCTCCCGAGGTTATCGATCTGGTCCTACCCCCTCTGAAGTTTGGTGGTTACGCCGGTAAGTTGCCTCGATATGTCGCACAGCACAAACTGACGTCGAGTAGGAACTGCTGGTGTTTTGGCAGGTGTTGGAGGTTCAATCTTCAAAGAAGCAAACCCCATTATTTGGGGTGCAGTTTCTGGGTTTCAATGGTTCACTTTGGGAACTAGCTTTTGGTGTAAGTTGGGCATTTGACATAAATGTTTGATGAAAGCTTTTAACTAATATATGTAAAGTCACGAGAGGCATTGTTCTAAAAGCATGGGGCGGTGAGGAGAGACTCAGAAATTCTGAAAAGACAATGGCCAGCGCCATATCTGGTACAGCAGCAGGCGCAGTTGGTGGCTTGATCCGTAAGTCAGACCGCACAGTCACCACTTCACCACTGACACCATGATTAGGAGGACCCAAAAACATTCTACCTGCTATGTTCGTCTGGACAACGGTAGGCGCTGTTGGGCAGATAATAGCGAACCGCATGGCCGTTCGCAAGCCCAAGGTAGACGATGAGAAAGAGGGATTCTTCACACGATGGACTCCACTCAAGAAGCTTACAGACCAGGAGTACAAGGATATGATGTTCGAAAAAATGCTACGGATAGACGCTGATATCGCGCTTATCGATGACCGTATTGCTGAGTTACGGAAGCAAGCCGAGGAGGAATCTAGAAATAACGCTTCATCGTCATAATACTAAAATGAGTCCTCAACCACATTCCTCGAGGAATCACACAATATTCATGCAGTATCATCTCTCCGCCTCTGTGTGATTCCATGCATTGACAACGCACATTATCAGTTGGAACATTGACTACTACCTTAATAAACGAAGGAGGCTCGGGTATGCACAATCGAGTAAGGATGTTAGACACCAGCTGGAAATAAAGCACCGCTATGACAAGCCAGTAAGACAACCTCCTCGACGACCACTGTGGAATGAAACAACAATGACGCAGGTAGAGTGAAAAAAAAGTTTGAATATAGTGTAAATGAAACATCAATTCCCTCATCAGACATGTATAGCAACCCCAACGTTATTCAGTAGTGTTCTTAGTGTTGTTATTTCGTCCCTGATATAAAATTTTGTAGACGCTTCTTTTGATTAGTGGCACTAGAATAACTATCCATGCATGGATGGTATTGATACCATCTGGGGTACATCTCAACTACTGTACTGTACCTGGACAAGGTGGTCCAAGTTCGCTGTGTTTGGAGGAGTCGAGTACGGGATCGAGGACACTCAGACCACGTTGCAAACAATTCTGTGATAATGCCGTATAGCCGCTCAATCGGCTAAATGATTTGAACATCTGCGTCTTGCAACAAATTCGGATATTTATGGGTTCAGCGAGAGCGATAATATGCAATGAGTACCTATCTTCATGGACATCAACATCCGGGTTTTGACGAATACGGAACTCAAAGACAGCATGCATTCCCCGCACTTTGGGGTAGCCAATGACATTTTTTAGAGCCAGGAAACACTGCTGTTGGTTGTCGATAAGGTATGGAGTAGGCATCTGAATCTGTACCGAGTGCTCCGTACACTTATTATTCGCACGGGTTAATTGAAATGTTTGTTGCTACGTGGTACAGACGGGAGGGAAGCCTGAAGGGTTCTGATAACGCGGGTATGAAGATCTGTGTCGCAAAGGAAATGAAAACATTTGACCGTCATATGAAGTGACATCTCCTCCTATTGCTTATGGATCTCGTCTCCTTTTACAGTACAGTTGAGGGTAGTAATAATGCGGAGATGTTGAGATTATTGATGATTAGAAAATGTCTTACAAGGCGTTCCCTGCTAAATGAGCCGGGCCCGTGCTTGCCCTAACTGATCTAACTTAACAGAGTGAGGTGAGGCTCGAGGCTTGATGCAAGGTTGGAGACCTCTCAGCCTCTGTTTGTCTTAATCGAGTGGAGATTTTATATAGGTACCTCTAAGCGGGCTGATCGAAGAATGAGTACGTACATGTACTGGATTCGTTATCGCGTCCGGTCCTGCAAGGTAAGCTCAGGGCAAGTTCCAGTTGCAGTTCGGTTCGTAGCAAGACTGGCCAATCCATCTCCAGATCTTACTTACCTTAGCCAGCTGTCCAAAGCTACGTATTTCCGTCGGTTCCCTTTCTTCAACTTAACTTTGTGAACCCCCCGCCAAAGTTGCTTCTTGCAAAAATTTCGACGCTACCTTGTTCTTTCGCAACGCGTCTGTACTGCGCTTGCCCTGTACGCTCTTGCGCCAGCGTAACACTCCTTTTTTTCCTTCTCGAACAGCGACCCTCGCCCGTGGAGCCAGGCCCCCTTGACGTCACAAAAACTCCCTAAATCTCCTTAGAGCATCGCGCTCGATATACTTCCGTCGATCCCGATACATAAAAGTCAGCTTTTTGTTGAATTTACCTTTCCGTTTTACGCCTAGCATCCTTGGATTGGACACGACGACATAAGCAACATACTTCCTGCTATCCTCCACTAAACTAAATCATCGCTCCGACTCCAGTCAAACACTCAACGGGAGTTTGCGTGCGAAGAACCGGAAGATCGGCAACATAGACTCGCAGAATAGACGCAAGCCTGCGGCTATGGCATAGCTCGCATCTCAATTAGAGTCAGACCAGGTGAAGGCATGATATCTCTTCCACAAGCAGGAAATGTAAGTTGAGATACCACGCCACTTTTCACCGCTCGTAGCTGATTGTGAGTCTTGTCACAGTCATCTTGGTGGGAGAGGCTCGTAGGTGCCATTTCAATATGGCTCTCCTTAACCCAACCTTCTTCTTCGGCTGCCTAGTCCTCTTATATCTCTCGTCCTTCGTTTTCCTCGCTGTCCTCCGAATTCTCACCGGTGTATCGATCCAACGAATAGGCTACCTGTCCTTGCGCCGAATAGCATGGACGCCCCGAGATGGATGCAGGATAGAAATTAGGGGTCTGGGGATCAACGTCCACAGGCCAACATTTGCCCAGCCAACATGGTTCAGCGTTGTTTTGAGCGAACTTGTCGTAACGATAGACGTCAACGAGCTGGAAGGAAACAAATCGGTCGGCCTGGACCCCGAAGGCAATGATTCTGAGGTCGCGAAAGAGAAGAAATCAGACGCCAAAACCACCGGCCGCCAGCAACCGCCGCTGTCACGACGAGCCACGAGCACAGTGGTCCGAAGCGAGACATGGAAGAAGCTTACACGCATGAAGGATAAGATTAAGCGACTGCATAGGAACATCAGCTGGCTCAAGCTCGTTGATGTGGTTGCGACAAACTCGGCTGTGAATATCGTGGATGTTGGCAATGTCCAGGTTGGAAGCTTCACCCTCGCGGTGGATACGCGTCGAAAGATGGTCGACCGTGTACGCTTCTTTGCTCGACTAGCCGATCGACACGGCAAAGACCAACAAGCGGAATGGACTGCTTCGCTACGCAGCGTACTCTTCACAGCTGAAGGCAATGAATCTATGGAAATTCTTGATCAGCTATTCATTAACGTACATGGGCATTTGTACAAGTCGATGGAAGGCTTGCGTGAAGCGGCGGTGGCTATCAAGATGGGACGATTACACATCCCATTTGACGACTTACAAACATGCGTCAGCCGGCTCAAGCAACGCCGGGCGGAAGTCAAGACACCTGGAGCTGACGAGGAACCTGTCGATATCTTCTTGGGCAAGGTTGCTCAAGAAATCGATGAACCTGGCACAACAAATGAGGATTTAATGAGGACAGTTTCCGACTCCAAAGAGTTTTTTAGTTCCATTTTACGAGGCATCAAGGAGATCCAGTTTGCAGTTAGCTTCTTGGGCATGAGCAAAAAGATCCAGTCTATCAAGCCTGGATCAACGCCTATTCAGTTGAATGCCGCGATGAAGGAGGTCGGTATAGATCTGCATAGACTGGATTCCAAGTCACCAGCACACAGGATGTACTTCCCAGCCGAAGCTATTGCACACGAGGCCCTGGCGGCTGCTTTATCTATATCCGTTGGATTGGATGATGGCCACGGCCAGCCTGAACGTCTTCTCTATATCCCGATGACTACGACTACGATTAAGACAACACTACTTTCGAAGACAGTTGAAGTTCTGCGAGCCAGCACAGTGGATGAAAGAAACGCCAACATCATGTTTGCTAACTCGGTAGTCACTTCTCCTTCGGTGGATCTGGATCCTCGCCATCTACCGCTACTCATTGCCCTCTTCAAGTCAAAACCCAAGGCACCGAAAGCGCAGAACGATAACCACCATCTCATTTCTCGCCTTCTGCCGAAAGCGAGCTACAAGTTCTCAATGCACGAGCCTGTGGTCCGCATAAAACTTCAACCGCTACAAAAAGCAGAGGATCCAGACGATTTTGATCTTATTATCTCCTCGATTTCGTCGATCTCACTCGACATGGAATCCTCTCACAGTCTCATGGGTGACTTGCACTACTCTCTCGATGGATCATTTCGAATGCAGTCACACGATCTGTACTACCAAACCAATCATGGTGAACGATTCAATCTCATCACTACAGAATCACTCGATATGAAGCTTAACCTTGGTGCTCGACCAGATGTCTATGTCGATGTCTCCGGCAATCTCCAGTCCGCCTCAATCAGCATGGTGAGACCTGAGATCATCGATGGTCTTCGTCAGATCGTTCAGGAGTTGCGGATTGATGTGGAAGCAGAAAAGGGTCCTGTTTCAAGATCCAAGGGCGGCCAGAATTTCCTGCGATCTATGCCCAACTGGCTTTTGCGAGCCCAGTTTGATGCAGCTGACTTCAACGTGGAGATTGCAGGAATTGACGAGGAGATATCAGACGATACTCGCGGAGTGTTCCTTCATTGGGACAGTGTTTCAACCGAATACCGGGCTCAACGTCTTGACGGACTCCAACGACGGGCTTCTAGAAGACGTGCTAACAGTCGTTCCATCAACCAATCTGATTCGGAATGGACTCCTCCACCAAGTTCTCCTAGAATGAAGAAGAAGCCACAGAACATCGGCGATGGACGAAAGCTCACTCTCTTTGCTAGCGGTATTGAAGCACAGATCATGGACGCCGTCGATACACTCGAGCCGGAGCCATTTCTTAGTGTACCGAGACTTGAGCTTTCACTTGGCGCATCAAGCGACGCCAACGGCCCAACGTTTAATGTCCAGGTGGGCGTTCGTACCATTCGTGCCAAGTATTCGCTCTACCGACATTACGCTGTGGGTGTTGCTGTCATGACGCTGCGCAAAGCATTCATGCGAACTGGCCGCGATGCCCCAAGGCAAAAGCAACAAGGAAGCTATGTCGATCTCGTTCCCAGTGCTAACCGACTAGCTCCCCCAGGAACTCCGGATCTTGATCCTGGTGTAACGACTATTACTCCTGAATTGGTCACTCTCGACTTCAAGGCAGCCCTTGTGCAACTTAAGGCTGACATGCCTCATGATCCAGCCATGATGTTGCATATGTACGGCTTGGAGCTGGGTCGACAGAGATGGTCTACTCCCTATGTTGCTGCCAAGCTTGTGCGACTTTACACAGAACCACCACGGATGCGCAATGTCTGGGCACGGCTTGTCAGCATTAAGTCAGGACGTCTTGACTTCAGAGAATCTCGTCGAAAGACACCTACTGGAAGTGTGATTGACGAGAAGATGATAGACATAGTAAATGAAGCTGTGCGCATCGCTGTGCCACATGAAGTCATCTTCAGTCGCGTAACCGACAATTTTACCAATGTCATCAAAGCAGTGCAGCAGCTTCATCACCGCTTCAGGACAGGTACCAACGAGTATATCCTCGAGAAGAAACCAGAAGGGCCAAAGTCAGTCCCCAAAGTATCAATTCGTTCGCGCAACTTTCTATTCGAGCTTGAAGATGGTGGCTTTGAGTGGAAATTGGGCATGATATACCGTACCGGTCTCATTGAACAAACTCAGAGGATTGCTCGAGAAAACGCCTTCAAAGTCAAACTTAAGAAGGTTCGCGAGGAAGAAATCCGCAGGGGAACGAGCAAGTTCCGTTCTCGATCCACCTTCCCACGAGGCCGTCCCGAAATGGCTGATTCACCAGGCAGCCGAAGCCGAAGTGTGGATGACCTCGAGGGAAGAGATGTGCGGTCGAACGCCCAGCATGGAAGGATTCCCAGGTACAACCCAAACACCGACTCCCTTCGTCTCAACGGTGTTTCTAAGGTTACCGAACATTATGCCCGAAGTCATCTTGACATGTTCAATGCCCAGTGCTGGAAGAAGCGGATCGATCGTGCTTATCAACTTTCTCAAGACAGCATGAAGGAGTCTCGCGGCCAGTTCTGGGGACCTAACCAAGTGCCTGAAGACGTTGAAGAGGCTGAGAACCTACTTGAAGTGCCGCCGAGACCAGCCCTTATGGCTGCTGTTATTAGCGATTTGCATTTCATGATCGACAAGCCTACTTTCCCGATGCAAGACTTGCCGGACTTCCTCCACAAAATTGGCAAAGGCATGCCAAAGGATATGCAGTATAGTCTACTGGTACCGATGCATGTCAGCATTGCCATGGGAGAAGCCAAGGTGACGCTGCGAGATTATCCATTGCCGCTTGTGCACATCCCTCCAATGAAATATGGACAATCGGCGAAAATTCAGGCTGTGTCTTTAAAGGCAAACTTCGTTGTGGCTGAAGAGTTTCGGGGTGTTGAATCCACTCGGCGGGTTAAAGTCAACGTTGTGCCGCCAAGGAGTTCTTTGCCGGGCTCCTCCAACGAAGGTAGTTTCGCGATCGAAGTCAGACGTACTGTCGGACCTGTCAAGTCGTACTCTGATGTGTACATGGATGTCAACAGTGCTTTGCCTACGCGCATTACATGGGGCCCTTGTTATCAGCCCGCTATTCAAGACATGATGATGGTCATTGAATCGTTTACCAAACCTCAATTCGACCCATCTGAACGTGTTGGTTTCTGGGACAAACTCCGACTCAATTTCCACTCCAGAATACATGCATCTTGGAAAGGCGATGGCGATGTCCATCTTGCCCTCAAAGGTACACGCAATCCATATGCAATGACTGGTAATGGAGCTGGGTTCCTCATGTGCTGGCGAAATGATATCCGGTGGAACATCAATGCAGACGACGACCCGAAGCGGTTTATTTCAGTTGAAAGTGGTGAATATATTCTCGCAGTACCTGATTATAGTCATGAGGTTCGGGAGCAGGCTCGACGACAGTACGATGTCGAAGGCTACCTACCTGATGACAATTACAAGTCTGAGGCAAGTTTCAAAAAGGTTGTTATGAAGTTGTCAGGAAAAGTTAAAGTCATGGCTGGTCTTATCTTCGAGCGTGCTATTGAAGATGGCGTCCGCAGCTTTGAGTTCCGCCCTCATTACGACATCGTTCTCAAGAATCCGCACTTCGCCAAACCTGATGCGAACGGTCTTCCCTACGATGCACTGCGCGGTTTCAGAAGTCGCCATATCCATCTCTCTATCGCCATCCATGCACCAGCCGACCGCGACTGGTTGTCTGACAACCCGGAACCTTCACGAAGCTACAACACGATCCATCTCACCCCTAGATTCTTCACTCACTTCTTCAACTGGTGGGGTTTGTTTGGACAGCCTCTCTCATTGCCAATTCGCCAAGGTAGTCTCTTTCCAGGTCGTGAGAAGAACAGCAAGAAATTTGGCAGGCATCTGGCTACTGTCAAGTACAATATTTTGCTTGCGCCATTATTTCTTAGCCACATCTACAAGCACAAAGATGTTGAAGATCATTCGGAAAACGCAGTTTCTGCGACTGGTCTCAAAGTTCGATTCGACAGCTTTTCGCTTGACCTTCATCAGCGCCGAGAGGAGTTCAACACTCTTGGCAAAGGTAAACACGGCGACAACACGAGCAAAACTTCAGGTATCAAAATCCATGCTGCTCAGCTTGATCTTGTTAGTGCCGATGTTCGGGCAGTGTCAGCAAGCTTGAAGGGTACAACCACAGAAGCCATCAAGCAGGGGTCTATGGCGACGATGATCCACGAGACTGATGAGAAACCCGATTTATCTCGCTTCACCATCCCTGACAATGACTTCAGCTGGATCGACATGGATGATTTTGTCGAGATCGATTGGATAACGCCAACTGAGCCTCACCCTGATACCAAGATCCTACCACTTGCGTACTCTCCTCGCCTGACGTACTTCCGACAAACAGATATCGGTGGTGTTATTGCTGGGGACCCAACACGAACCAGTCCTTTTGGAAACGAACCTACGCATTTCTGTGTAATGAGACATGATGATGATCCGCGCCGAATTCAGGGCTCGCTTATCAAAGACCGCCTCGACCAGCTAGCCATGCAAATGGAAGCCCATGACCGCGATATGGGTGAAGCAGAGTTGAGGGTCATCAAATCCGATGCAAAGGACCGCGTTCTTTTGGAAGAGTTCAGGGCGTTTCAAAGACACACGGATGTGCTGCAAGAGAAGAAGGAGTTCTTGGAGTCCATGCTCAACCAAGCCAGGATCCATGCCCCTTCAAGCACCCACAGAGCAAGTAGCGATGGACGCAGACAATCAGTCGAATCTGCAATCCCTTTCCAGGATGAGACTATGGAAATTCCAGCGACGAGCGAGTTCGAAAGCGAGTTCAGTAACCGATTCGTTATTCACAACTTGCAACTCAAGTGGAACAACACTCTGCGAAACATCGTGCTCCGCTATCTTCACCAAAGCAGCCAAAGACGCGGTTTCACATATTATCTTTCTCGGCCTGCCATCAAGTTCATTCTAGACATTGTCGAGGAACAGAACAAAGCTAAGTCGCAAAGCAAACCAGGCAAGGCCAAATCAACACATAGCCGCCAAGACGGTAGAAGAGGCTCTCGTGCATCGAGCATGAAGGATGATGAGGATCCTGCCGATATCGAGGAGCGCATTAAGCGCATCCTCAATGACGGACGAAAATTCACGTCGACGACATGGAGTACTAACGCAGATGATGTTGAAGAAGGATCCATTGAAGACTTGGTGGGCGGTATTGCTGAAGAGTTCACTCCACAGAGCAGTTATCACATTCGCATTATTGCTCCACAGATTCAACTCCAGAGTGACAAGAACAAGAAGAATGTGGTGCTGGCAACTGCAAAGGGAATGGAGCTTAAGGTGATGGAAGTCATGGAGAAGGAGAGAATATCGGATAACGTCAGTGGTCTTGTCCAACGTCGATTCTTGGTCAACATGGACAGCGTCCAGTTCTTTGTCACGCATCGCAAGTGGTTCCAGACCAGCCCTGTGTCGATGTATGTGGGGAGCAAATATGGTGCTCCGAGCGGTTCCGCTTTCCCACCATGGGTTCCTATCGAAGTTGTCTTCGACTTCGAGGCAGATCCTTTCGGTTTCAAGCGTGTGGTGCAGAAAACCTCGGCCATGGTTCGATATGACAAGTACAACACACTGCGTTTGAAGTACAACGATGAGGTTAACACCGACGGCAATGAGGGTTCCTCTCAGGATAACGTGGAGAACCGCATGGACAATCTTTGGGTAGAGTTCCCAACTGCTAGAGCTCTCTGCAACTCATCGCAGTACTACGCATTGTACGTCATTGTGCTGGATCTTCTCATGTACAATGAGCCCATGGAGAAAACACGAAACGAGCGCCTAGAAAAGATCATTCTCGCTTCCGATTTCAGCGACTTGAGTGGCGCTCCTGCCATGGTCCAGAAGCTACAACAACGCATCCGGCAGATGGAAGAGATCAAAGATCACTTCCAGATTTATGCCAAGTATCTTGACAAGAAGGGCTGGGAAGACAGGTTGCGCCTTGAGAACGATCTGGCGGCCTGTGAGGATGAGTTGTTCTTCATGATGAAGGCCATCACATCTTCCCAAAGAAAGTTTGACGTCAACTCGGATGACAGCACTGGTTTACTTAAGTGGAACATCACTGTTCGAGATATTGTTTGGCATCTCATGCAAGATTCGAATGAGCCTCTGGTAGAGTTGCAACTCAAGGATCTTGAGTATGACCGAACGGACAACTCTGATGGCTCTCATGTCAACCTTATCCGAGTCGGAAAGGTTCTTGGCCTGAATCTGTTGCCTGATGCGACATACCCCGAAATGATCGCACCGTACATTGACCCCGAAAGACCACACCACCAGGATGGTGAGCACAAAGAGATGATCCGAGTTTACTGGTACATGCTTGAGGCCATTGCAGGCATTCCCGTCATGGATAGCTTTGAAGTCAATCTGTTCCCTATCAAGGTGCAACTGGAACATGAAGTGGGCAAGCGACTCTTTGAGTACATTTTCCCTGGTATCAACGGAGAGAAGGCCACCGGCAACAAGAACGATTCGCCGTTCATGTTGAAGCAGGTTGATGGAGAAGATGATGAAGACGAAGACGATGAAGGTGGTCCAACGCCTTCCTACACAGGCAGACATTCGTCTTCATCATCCTTCTCAACTGGCTCAGGTTCGCTTGAACTCCGATTACGACCTACCTTGACATCCAATACCAAAGCTGAAGCACCCCCAGGAAAGGGGCTACGTGTCAACACAGGCAATGAAGGCCATTCCTTCCGTCTTTTCCGTGCTCCTGGGACTTCTAAGACTATGCTCAAAAAGGCGTCACATGAATCACTTCGATCTAACATGGGTTCTCGAGCTGGTTTGACGCGTGCCTCAACTGGTCTTTCCACTCGAGAAGACCGAGAATCGAGGGAACGCGACAAGAAGTCGCGATTCGGACTTGGAAAGCGACACAATAATGACAAGCAGCCGTCGGACGATCTTACCAAGATGATGACACGTGCCAGCCATTTCATGACCTTCGCCTCCATCAAGATGCCTTCTGTGGTTCTCTGCCTCAGTTACCGGGGTAAAGACAATCGCAACATTGAGGATGTGCATGACTTTGTCTTCAGGATGCCAACTATTGAGTGGGAGAACAAGACGTGGTCCAACCTAGATCTCGCCTTGGCTCTCAAGAAGGCAGTGGTCAAAGCCTTGATTTCTCACACGGGTGCTCTTATCGGCAACAAGTTCTCGAAACATCGACCCAATGCCGAACAGCGAGACAAGCTGCGAGTGCTGGCTAACAGCTCAGTTCTGATTGCACCATCCTCCTCTGGTGGGTCCCAGCATCACCCTGCTAGTATAAACGACAGTGATGACTCCAGTATGTATGGCACATCTCCTGTCGATTTCTCCCGATCACCTCCTCGGAGTATTCGAGCCCCAAGCACACATGGCAGTGTACGTCCAGGATCAGCAATGCGACGCCGCAGTCGAAGCTCCAGTGTCAAGAGCCGAAGGTCACATCGAAACGGTGGCGCAGCTCCAGGCCCCCTTGCTCACCATGGTCCCAATGTTCCGGCTTTCCTGATGATGACGCCCCCGACACCTGTTGACGATCCCCGTGGTGACCGACATCATCTTGGCGCCGAGCTTTTACGACCGAGCACAGCAAGTCCACAAAGCAGCATGCACAGTCAATACGGACAAATGCAAGGCACAACTCCCAGCAACTCGTATGCTGGTAGCGTACACAGTACCAGTACCCAAAGCAGCATTCCACTGCCTGTCGGACAACAACCCAGGCCTGGGTTTAAAAGAATCCCAACTGGTATTGAACGCCCTTCTTCAAGCATGAGTAATCACGATTCGAGCGGATCCGGCGTACGTCGAAAGAACGGCGCAAGCAATCTCAAGGACAAGCTTAGCGCACTGACATCACGTATCGGCAATCGGGATAATAATCAGTCACAGCAAGAGGACGATTCAGAGACAGTCGACGAATCTCCTACACCTGCAGGGCCAAAAAGTAGATCTAGGCGATCATCAAGTAATACGGGGTCACGACTTACCTGGACACCCGGCAGGATGAAGTCAAGTTGAGAAGAAGACATCACTTCACAGTGGCAGAGACGAATATGAGAATTGGTGTAGTTTTAAAATAATGGTAAAATAGGCGCATGGGTTGGATTAGAGAGGGAGGTTCTTGTTCATTCTTTTGCATATCCTGACATCCTTCGTTGAAAACCAGGATGCACATACGGCATATATCATACATAGTATATAGTAAAGCAGGTGTATTGGATGGATGATCGAGCGGCCATTGAAATGGGATGAGCCCTAGATCTGGTTTGGAGCAAAAGGGGGCAACCTCAGCGAAGCATTGGCGGTGGAATTTTATATGTAATACAAAAGAATTGATATATATATATGTTTACTTGATGGTACGAAACGTGTGAGTCGTGAAAATGAAAGTTTAACGGTTTATTTAATGCTCAAATGATATGATGTCCATGGTATCGATGCTCCCCAAGTATTTCCTACTCACCACCAAATGCTATGTCCGTCTCTGCGCTATCTTGGAAAGGCGATGTCCGGCGTAATGAGGAACGCTCAACGTGAAGAATGTGTATGTATGTCTGTATATGCAAAGCAGATCTCTGTCAACTTTCTGCAGTGTATGCTTTTTCTATCGCAAGATAACCGTCCGTTTACTGCCGGCGACCGAGGATGTTGAATAGACTTGTCCTGGGGTTCTCGATGGCGCCGTCAAAGGTCCTTGCTCGGTTGGCCTCGCTCTCGGCTGTATTGTACTTTGCAAACGAGCGGTCGAACTTGGCTGATGTGGTGGCGAGCTGGGAGCTCACGTAGCTGGCAATGATGGCGAAGCTACCGACAGCCACGACAACAGGGAGGGCCCTTTTTAATATTGATTAGTAAATTGATGTCGGTTGGGGTTTGTATGGGGCTTACTTGGGGTAGGCGGCGGGCTTAGCGAGAGCGGGTTTAGCGATGGCGACCATTGTGAGTGATGTAGGATATGATATGATGTTGTGGTGTAAGTGCGTGTAAGTGAAGATAACACTTTTGATAGCGGGAAGAGAGTTGATGGTGAGATGAGATACAATGAGCAAGTGTATTGATAATGAGGAAAAGTCACTCCATTTTGACGAGTTCTTCCTAGTCTCTTATATTCATTCATTTCTTGCTTGTTGGTCTAACTCTTACTTTTACGCTGTTGATCATGAGCCGCAGGATTCTCAAGTGCCAGTTGAGAGTCGGTCGATGGTGGTGTGATTGTAAGTGCTGGCCCCTGGCCTGTCTGACCTATTCGGGCGATTCCGGGGATCCAGGGCAATCCAGATTAGGAAACTTGGGGAATTTACAGGGCATGATTATAATGGAGCGTCAAAGAAGTTGATGTGTATCGAGATATTATTTGAACATGTTATTGTCTTTTTTTGCTGGGATAATTCGTTTGTCGGGACATGTCTGTTGATGTGGAGTAGCCAGTACTCTTACAGCAGCCAAAGTTGACAACTAGATCCAAGCCCGTATGCCAGAGAAGTACAGTGCCGATATGATAGAGCCAAATATCTACTGTAGATCAATTGCTCTCTGTTTCCCTATGCAAGTTCCGGCTCCTACCGGAATGAGGTTGTCGACAGTCCTCAGGTCTGGCCTCATGTTACCTCTTTGAGCGCTGACAATCTGACCATCCCCAAGGCGGGGCCCACCGACGACCAACACAGGCCTCTATCATTTCATGTCTCGGGCATTGACAGCGGTAATCTCAAGAGGACCTGTCCGTTATTTTGGGTGGCAAAAAACCTGCTGGAACCAACTCAGTGGTGCCATACCCCAGAATATATCGAACAAGGGCGAGAACGCAGCGCTGAGTCCCGACAATAAGGATTTGTCTCGCACTGACTTTTTGTCTCTCTGCGCGCTTGGCGTGAAGATGGTAAGCGAAGAGCATGTGATTTGCGATCGATAGTCTTGAGGATGTTTATGGTATGTGCATTTACATACGTATGTTCATAGAATTGAGTTTGCTATATTGCTGAATCATACGTGGGAAATCCGTTGCTTCATCACTTCATGCTCATCCAGAAAGCAGTGTTCAAAGAACTTGCACATCTCAATGTTGTTATACAATTGAGGCAGTGTCGCCTGCCTCTCGTTAGCGATGTTGATCGGAATTCCCGAGTGAGTCATAACTCCTGGAATCGTTCACTTCTTACATCTTGCCTGAGTTCTGTGGCCTTCTTTTCGCTTGGAGGCCATGCCATCGAGCCTTGTCGCGAACAGGGAGCAGCGAACAGCCGAATTCTGCTAAGAACGGCACCAAAGTATAATGATAGATCTCTTGATCAATTAGTTTCCCATGTCTTTTATTTTATCGGGAAATCAAGCCTTGCTTCCTCAGAAGTATGATATTCTCTGGCATGAGATGTGGGATTCGAAAGTGAAGTTTGATAAGCGGCTAGATCATGGATCAAGATTGATGTGTGGCAACGGCACATCGCTCAACCTCTTCTTCTTGTGCCAATTCACCGTAGATGATACATATTCAGCTTTCCGTCTTGCCATTTCTCTTAGTGCTTCTGCTTCTTTCGGCGGCAATGGAGCCTTGGCGATACTCGAGGCTAGACCGCACCAGGGTTGAAGATACTCTCCATAATCTAACTGGCGTGTAACATCGAGGACTGCCAACCCCATCAAAGCTCGCATTGTAAAGTGGGCGTCGTTGCCAGGCGCATGAAGTTTGGAATATCGAATGCCCAACTTATCTAGCAAGCTGGAGAGCATAGGTGCCTTTGGCTCTTGGAGTATGAGGTACTGTGCCTGACACAGATCGAGCCAATAGACGTGATCGAGGTAGACATCAAAGTCTCTCAAGATGATGAAATCGTTACGGGCAGAGTATGCGACCCCAACCACGGTCCGGTCTCGCTGCCACTCGATAAATTTCTTCTTGAGATCGCCTAGAGATATCGACTCTGTGTCGCCAAAGATATAATTGTCTGGCTGAGGCACTTTGGTCTGAACGGCGAACTGATATGTCTTGATAAGATCCGCTGGGTTTGGCAAATTCATCGAACGCATGACGACGTCACGAATATCCCTGGTGTCGAGAATCGCTACGCCCAGGTGGAAAGACGTGACACGCCTCTTGTACTCGCCTTCGAGTACCTCGGGCAGTCTACGTACCTTGTCAGTGTCGACGCAGATGAACCTGACGTCCCTCATATTCGTCTTTCTCAAACGGAATGGCAATTCTTCCATCCACTCCTCTTTGAAATCTGCCGTGGTACTATACCCCATGATCATGCGAAGTTGCTGAAGTGCAGCAAACCTCTTCCGCAATATAGGATCTTTTCTAAGATTTTCGCGGTTATAGTATAACTCCCTCGAATACGGGACTTCCTTTGACCAACCGGAAGTTTTCCTGACATGTTCGTTCCTCTCATCCTTCGACATCTTTTTCAACCAAGTTATGGTTTTAACAGCACGTTCAGGAAGAGTTTCTTTCTCCAATCGCCAATAGTTCTCTGCTGCCAACGGCTCTTCCTCTGGTAATTCTTCTCTTGGTAGCCATTGTTCTTCATCAGGTTTCTCCTTAACCAGTGGTGAGTCTGGAAGTTCCGGTAGCAACAGTGACTCATAGAGATATTCCTCTGTTGACTGTTCCCCTGTAGGCTCTTTATCAGCCAGCGGCGGGTCCGTTGAACATACAGTCTCTGGTAATTCGGGCAACGACGGTGATCTCGGTGAAGACTTCTTTGATGGTGAACTTCCCTTCTGTGATCTTTTCTGTGACGAGTTTGACGGTTTAGGCGCTCTTTGGCGGTTCCTAGTGGTGGTACGTTCGCTGGACGCTCTAACAGGTCGATCATCTCTATTTGACCTGGCCGCTCTGACCTTGGTAGTAGTGCTTGTGGCATCATTTATAATAGCATCCTTGGTGGTGCTCTTTTTGGCAGTAGTATCTTTAGTAGTGGCAGCTGTGATAGTGGCATCCTTGATGGTGGTATCTTTGACAGTGGCTTCTCTGGTAACAGCTTTTTCGGTGACAGCTTCTTTGGCAACGTCATTTGTGACAGCCGCTTTGGCAATGACTTTTTTGGTAGGGGTCAATTTAACGGGAATGCCTTTGTTGACCATGCCTTTAGTGATCACGCCTTCGGTAGCAGCAGTCTTAGCAGTACCCCTCTTAATAGTGACTCCTTTCACAATAGTCGTTTTTGAGGTGTTTTGCCTTGTGGTGTTTGCTTCAATAGCTTTCCTTTTTAGTCGTGCCTTTTCAACTGCTGATTGAATTCGTGCTTTCTCAGCCGCTGACTTAATTCGTTCTTCTTCAACTGCCTTCTGCATTCGTGCTTCCTCAATTGCCTGTTGTTTTCTTGCTTCCTCATCGAGTTCATATTCTTCAGTATAGTAGCTTCGCGCTGTGGAGTTCCATGCACGCCCATGCTTCCTGACTAAGGCCCGCGTTCTCGCGAGCCTGTCGAGTGACTTCAGCATGAGATTGTTCCCAAATGCTCGAGTCAGACAAGCATTGGGGTTAGAGGCGGCCAGCCAATGGAGGGAATATCGTGATCCGCTCCAAGCCAGGAGCTAAAGTTTGGCTTTGGGTGGTGTTGAGTCTGCATTCGTTTGCTGAGAATTCAACATATTGGCACGTGACCCTCACCTGCAGCTTGTACGATCTAGACCTGTGTACCTGCCTTAGGTGTAAGGCTTCCTTCAATGCGATTCAATGCATGTTAGATGTCCAATTAGGTAAAGTGAAGCAATTAAGAAGGCAATGGCATCGTAGGATAATAAAACTATCGTCCATTATATTCTGGACTGTGCGTTGTGATATGCAAGCATAGGTAGTCCTCCAGTTCAGTGTACCTGGTCTACTACTGCAAGCTACTGTACTGTCTGTCAGGATCAGCAAATAGTGGAGATTGAAGATACTCTGATTCAGAATACCCATCAACCACTGCTGTACGGCAATTACATGCAATAGAGAACCGGTAAGTTTGGATTGAAGAGTGATATGACGCCCCATGAATGAACTTTATTAAAACCTTGAGCACACCAGACTAGAGTAGGTTCCTTATAATCTAACTCAAAGTCAAAATACTGACTCTTAAACAGAAATCCTTTTGTCAAATATGAGCACTAATTAATGAAGCAATCAAACTTTTGACCCGTGCGTTTCTTTCCCCGGAGAAGGATTATGTAAGGGCCTGAACCTGGAGCTGACGGGATGCGATGCGAGGTACAGTACGCCAAAGTAGAGTTTTTACAGGTAACGTTGCCGCTGTCAATAGCGTGGTATAGCCCCAACCCAGCTAGAACATCCATTAACCAGGTAAGGCAAGGCAAGGCGAAGCCATGATACCGGAGCCGAGGTCGAGGTAAGGGGATCGGACCGACTCCAGATTTTTGCGCAGAGATGGTGGGTTGAAATTCTTTACAGTTCCACCCTTGAGCTTACTTGAACCCGGTGAGTAGAATCATGAGACTGTTATGTGTCTGTATTGCGGGTGAGAAGGAGTGTTGTTGAATGAGAGAAGTTAAATGAACATTCCAGAGAGACGGAAACTATAAGCTTTAGCTCTTATTGGCAGGTTGTTTATTATAACCATCAGCTTGCCAGGTACAGTACCTGGGTCGTCAAAAGTCTCTGCAATCCACAGAATCATCGATTAAAAGAGTCCCCCCATGGGCAATTCCTTCATCCCCCCGTAATCCATAGAAACCATTACTCTACAAAATAGAAATGGACCCACGGCTCCGGAGGAAGGAGCTAAAGTGGCCAACCACTATTCGCAAAAGTGACGTGTTGGTAGCATCTCCATTGACCAATCGCTCCTGCAAAACATGACGCCCCACAGCCAAAACACAGCACTGTCCAAACTTAGCTGCCTTAGTAGCTTGTTCGATTCTCTCTTCCATCTTTCTTTCCCCGTCTCGTCAGAATAACGATCGCTGAAACATAACCTTACTTTCTTTTTCTTCACAATCAATCAATTAATCAACTACTACCTAAAATATGATCACCTTCAGTCTGGGAAATCAATAAGCAAGCCTGTCTGACTGACTGACTGCCATATCCTGGACCCGACATCAACCCTGTATCCGGGATATCCTCAACATGGTCTCACTCGCGTACAATCATCAAAATCAAAAACCGCGTAATCGACATGAGACTGCGCTGGTGGAATTCAACACCACCTCTCCGTACAAAGATGGGCCCTTCAAACGAAGCTATCCCCACAGATGCCCGCCCCATTCCTTTGCCAGAATTACCTGAATTCGCGACCGAGACAGGAACAGACAACAGTTCGCCTGATCTCGAATCCTTTCCCAATGGTCTGTCCCATACGCTATTCCTGCCCCAGACTCATGCCTCCGACTCAACTACGAGGCGAGTTTATCGCGGTTTTGCCGACGAGAAGGAAGCTACCTTCTTTTCTTGTTGTCGCCAGTATCCAAAGGCTGTCGGCTGGTCACTATTGCTCTTCCTAACTGTTGTAATGGAGTAAGTCATGATCTGCGGCCTTTCTAGACGATAAGCTAAACAGAAGTAGAGCATATGATAAGTCACTGGTAACCGGTCTCTTTGCGTTTCCCGCATTCAGACGAAAGTACGGCCAGCTGACAGAGAACTTGGATGAGCGAACGTACGAGATCTCACCCTCATGGCAGATGGGCCTGCAGAACGCTGCCATTGTTTGTGAGATCATAGGTCTTCTGGCACACGGCTATATTACCGACCTCATCGGATATCGAAAGATGATGCTTCTCAGTTTGTTCTGGATGTGCATTGCTGTGTTCCCTGCATTCTTCGCGGATAGTATTGGCGTTTTGTTGACATCGCAAGCCCTGTCCGGTATGTTCACATATGTCCAGCTCCGTCCAGCAAAAGACTAATCATCCTTTCAGGGCTTTCATGGGGCGTCATCGAAATCTTAGCTGCGACTTATGCAGCTGAAGTTGTTCCAAATGCTTTGCGACCTTTCGTGCTGAGCAGTATCAATATGTGCTGGCTCGTAGGGCAAGTGATCGGCACAGGGATCCTTCGGTCCCTTGTTTATGAGACTTCGCAATGGTCCTATCGCCTTCCCTTTGCACTCCAATGGGCATGGGCGATACCATTGTTGTTCGGCGTGTGGTTCGCGCCTGACAGCCCATGTAAGGGTAACCATCCATCTTAACATGACTTATCTGACACGGTACCAGGGTGGCTCATTCGCCATGAACGAACAGAGGACGCAAAGAGAGCTCTCATACGCCTTTGCAATAAAAACAATACCGACATCGAAGACACCATCTCACTGATGAAACATACCAACAAGATGGAGAAGCACTACAACTATGGAGGTGCCAGCTATAAGGATCTATTCAAAGGAGTCAACCGACGCAGGACTGAGATTGCGTGTCTCGCATGGTGCTCCCAAGCTCTCAGTGGCTGGTCGTTAACATCATACGCGCCATACTTCTTTGAACAGGCCGGCTTCAACGCATCCATTTCTTTCAACCTCTCGACAGCCTGCTACGGAGTCGGTATCGCAGGCGGTATCATCTCCTGGATTCTACTACCCTTTGTTGGACGTCGAAAACTTTACCTCTGGGGACTCATAGCGCCAATCTGCCTCTTGACCGCCGGCGGTATAGTCTGGGCGGTACTGAGCGACCGAACCGGTGCGAACTGGACCTTGGGCGGATTAATTATCGCCATGACTTTTATATACGACATGACCATCGGACCCGTCTGCTATATCGTAGTCGCCGAGATCCCTTCTACACGATTACGAGTCAAGACCGTTGCTCTAGCAAGAGTGACATACAACCTTTGTCTAATATTTAACAACATCATTATGCCCAAGATGTTGAACCCATCCGCCTGGGATATAGGCGGCGCATCATGTTTTCTGTACGCAGGAACGAGTTTTCTCTGCTTGATATGGTGTTATTTCAGACTTCCTGAGACGAGGAATCTTACTTTTTTGGAGCTCGATATTTTGTTCGAGAGAAAAGCGCCCACGCCAAAGTTCAAGGAGCTGCAGGATAGGCTTGAGGATAGTGCGTATCTCTCCATGACGAGAGCGGAACGGTTAACGAATTGGCATGGCTGGCTAGCTTATTCATAATGATGTCAATGATACTGACTGGAAGATTAGTCTAATGTTAATACAATGTTCGAATTGAGACTTAATCATCTGACGTGAAGGTAGCCCTTTGCCGTTTGTCTTGTGACGCCCGCATCGTGTGAGGAGCAACAGACAGCAGATCATCATCTGGTCAAGCTTTGCAACAAACTATCAAGTCAAAAACACATTTATCACTCGAAGCCGGTGCGGCTTGTTGCGGTGAGTGCGGTCGGGCCAGAGCGTCTGTCTCTCATGATACGGGCGCGCCGATCGCAATGTCCGTTACGCCTGCAGGTATCAATTCTTTATAACGGATGCTTATGACTAGCCACTTATTGCGCTAAGAAGACAAATGTGAACATGAAGGCGGTGAGATGTGAGGTCATCATGACAATCTCGTGATATCTAAGGTTGACATGTCTTGGTGTTTAGGAGCTCAGCTTCTAAAGCCAGCAAAGAGTCATCACGATATATATATCAATACAAAAATATGCTAGATATAGCTGAACAGTTGTAAGACCTAATTCAGGTATTATAACATTCGGAAATGTTAGATATCTCGTGCAAGCTTCATATATATAGTGCTCTGGTGCTCACGAACGAGCCAACTAGATGTCAGTTTAAACATCCTCTTCTGCGACATCCCATAACAAGTGCTAGTCGCTATCCATTTGGAACTGAAGAGAACGCTACTTGCGTTAACTATCCGAGCCATCAAATCCTCCAATGTCTCCTTCTTTAAGCGGTCATCGATAGTATATCAATGAGCCGGGATCAACGTATGGTTCCCAGAGATTTTTACTTTGGATATCATACAAGCGTTCTACAACCTATAGGTCACTTAGGTCACTGAAGAGTTGATATTTCTAGTGTATGATAGGCGCCAAGCTAGATCGTTGTTCCAGATAGTGATGCATGGTAGGCTCCTTGACTTGACTTAACACGAACAGAGTAACTCTGAGAAAAAGAAACTGTCTTTAGTTAAATCTTTGTTCAAGTTTTGACGGGCTTTCTTACTACGAGTTTTACTAGACTAATTTTAACGTTGCAAAATCAAGCGACTCGTGACAATGAATATAGCAGTTTCATCTCCTTTCGAAATTCCAGACTCGCCAAGACAGGCCACAACCCGCATATTAGATTGAATTGTTCCATCCGGCACTACAACACAGTTACAAAGAGGGTTCTCTTCAGTGTCTCAGATGTATCATATATAGGAGTGCGTCCGAGAGCAGACAATTTCATGATTGTTGCTCGCAGGCCTTGGCTCAACTATAACTTGGCTTTGATTTCAACTAGAAAGAATGTTGGATTAAGCTGTATTACATTGTGGTCTACTCTTTGTACTTCAATGCCGGATATGGAGATATGATTCACGAAGGATGGGCCAGTGTCAGGCTTTTCATATCGAAAAGAGAGTCCTGATACTGCACAACAACCAGATGATACATTTCAGTGCAGGTGACAATCCTATCTATCATAAAAGCACTGGCTCGCATTTCTAGGTTGCTTCAACAAGCATGCCATTCTTACTTGTAGAATTATGATCTTTACTCCAGTGTTGACTCACCATTTCGTACTCACGATATATGCACAACACACATGCAAGTTCGCACTCGCTTAGATAAATATCCAGATCACTGCAGGCCAGATAATAATACCGCAATAATACCCAACTAATGCAGATCATCAGTTTAGCCAGTTGATCTTTGGCGTAAAATCCACAATTGCCTTTTACCTGCCTATAATTACAACTCTCTGTGAACATCAAGCCAGGGTGTATTAAATTCGAAGAAACTCATGCGAGTCTGTCTATCGCGGGGACTTTTGCTTTCCCATCAGAGGCAAATCTTGTCTCCTTCTTGTCATGGCTAGTCCGTACCCCGGCCTCCGATGCCAAGCTTCTCGCGAAACAGACTTTTATTCCCGGGGTATAGATAAGTGAATCTGTCTAATATGGACGATTTCCAAAAGTCCCTTCACAGGTGGCATGCTTCTGAACTCGGCTCAGGCAGTTTCATGACAATCTCAGCCTTGTCGAGCTGTCAGGGCATTCTGTGTCCTGCCCTACATGCAGCTGTCTTCCACAGGCTCGGGATGTACCCGTACGTCCTAGTAGACACCAAACAGCCCATAAATTAGTAATAAAGAATACACCGCTTCGTCGAATGAGTTTCGTCTAATATCCTGCCACAATATTGTTGAACAGTATTTCGTAATGAGCGGTCTAGAACATGGGGCCTTTTCGGACAGGGCCCAGGGAGAGTTGTCTCCGCTACACGCCCCTTAAGCGCGCCATACTGTCGAAACTACTGCACAACAAAGTGTAAAGTGCAGAAATGGACCCTTGTGGAAAATCCTCCCTTTCCCACCATTTTTCTTATCGGAAGCGGGGAGTTATCGATTGTTTTTCCCTAACCAAAACATCGACAATTAACGCGCTTATAGCCCTGCCCTCTGCTCACCCCTGACTAGCGTCTGACTTGATGCAAAGTCACGGCTTTTCCCCCCACAACAAGAAGGAAACTTCTTCTAGAAGTTCTTTTGTCCCGCAAGAGGAACTCCTGTCATTATTGCTCCAGTTTTGCCCGGATGAAAAGCATAAACAGAAGGTCCTGAATGACTGGCTCGAGCGCAGAGGGTGAAATAAGCTTGATGACCGAAATTGCCAACGACTTCATGTACCCAAGATCCAGTAACCGTCGACCACGCGTTTCTCATCATTCGAAACAGACGGTGACTGAGACAACAACGCCAACGTGCCGTACAGCGCAGTCAACATTGTTTTGATGAGGTGGTTGGTTGGGCACTCGTGCATTATCCAACCCAAACGTAGCTTTACCTTTTCGGGAGAAGTTCAAAGACTCCACGTCTTGAAAGGTTCCAAAGGCACGAACTAGAATTAGCCGAGATGCAATATGTGAACACCGAAAATTATTGACAATGTTTTGATAAAAATATATAAATGTTAACAAATGGATATCCAGGTAAATAGACCGCTCAATGCCTTCCATGCCGTCTGCGCCCATTCGTCTCGCCATCTTAAGGGGCGGTAGTAAGTCCGTGTAGTGTAATATGTACCAGTAAAGTTACCAGTCCTGCTCAATAATAAAACAAAAGAATATTTCCAAATTTCGCCGGTCTCAATGCTCTGTTCCTGCCGGTCCTGAATGCCAACTCCCCTCAACAAATACAATGACTCCTTCTCGCCGGGAGCCTTCTCCGAATTGTGTCTTACGAACTCCAAAGCTCCGAAAGTGAGCCGAATTTCGCTCAATCTTGGCCAATCCCGCGTGGGCGGGGGTCAAATGCCGAAGAGACCAATCTGCGCAAAGAAACGACGAAAATTTTTGTTCGTGTACAAGAAGTAAATGCGCGTTCCGTTCCGGTAATCGTGTGCTTCTTCTCCACCGCTCGGTGATAAGAAAGGGGAATAAATAAATGAAAAAACGTGTAATAACGGGAAACTCCTGAAAATGCCAGCCGCTTTCTAGAATGATGAGAGGTTCCCATGTCTAATGGAAATTGTGATTGGATAGTGGTGTGTTTCGGCCATTGTTCTCATGTAAAAGAGTGCCGTGGCCCATTTGTTTCGGGTTCGTGTTCGGTGGCCAATCCGCTCTAGGGATGAGTGGTTTCGCCCCAGTCTTTTTGAGTCAGAACCAAGCCAACTCATTTTGCCCTGGCCATCGAAAAATCATGCTGCATTTCTTGGGCCCATCGGCGGGTTGTGGGACCATGGCTCTCGGGCGACCTTCCAAAACCCTTCCATTGCGATGGGGGGCAAAAAATTTGCATCATAGCACCCAATGGCATGGGTAAACGTCAGGCACTCCATAATGTGCCCATGAAGTGGATCCTTGTCGGATGGTCCTCCATTGGTCATTCTGCCCGAAATGGTATTGTGAGATGCAAAAAACCATGGCCAGGTACATGACGTTGTGTGTCATAGAATGCTGATTTGAAGCTTTTCGTATTGGTGTGTCGGTCGTATGCCCAGTTGTCATCTAAGCCATAATAGGGATCCAGCGGGCCGGAACACCATTTGCACCCATCTCGTAGGGCTTGTTTGATGTCTGTCGGGGAGGAAGTGCGAAACGAGCCCGTCCGGGTCGCTGATCGTCAAGCTTTCCACGCTTACGCATGGCCATCTCCATCACAGCGATACGGATGAAGTCGGAATTCTCGCGCATTTCCCGCTGTCGCATACCTGGCACCAGGGTGGGGACCTGCGGCTGTGGCTGCTGAGGTGCAGGGGAAGGCTGTGACTGGAGCGAGGTTGATGGATAAGAGTTTCGGGTAGAACCCGGAGGTGCTCGGGAGCGCTGGATCTTGTAAGTACGCATCTGAATAGATGCAGCAAAAGTTCCCGCGAAAACGGTCTTTGTAGGAGGTTCAATCCTGGCGTTCGTGGTAGGGTTCAGATAACGACGCATAGCTGCTGAAGGCATCTCCTCGGAGACAGGTGGGCGACGCTCATCCGCATAAGGCACGTTAGGGTCGATAGTCAAGATTGATCGTGTCAAGTAATCATCTGGAGGAATAGATGGGAGATTGAGGGCCGAGAAAGATCGAGCAGCCGAACGTAGAGCTCGCAGAGATGCAGTAAGGTTCGACTTGAACACAGATCTCAAAGGCTTGAAAGGCTGAAGGAACTGTGACTTGGGCTGAGCCTCCTCGGGTTGATCGACGGTGGTGAGGTCCAAGTCATCAACATCCAAATTGTCTCCAGCCAACGGGTGCTCATCTACCGAACCAGGAGGAGAGATGACAGGCTCTAGCGACTTCCGCATAGGTGTTGATTTCGTCCTTCGGGAGCATGGGCTGGGAGTTCTTGGGCTTCCAAGAGATGAGAGGCCATCGCTCGAGAAAGAGTCATCCAGAGAAGGGATGGAATCGATGGAATAAGTCCTGGTGGGCATGCTAGAGCCAATGTTGCAATCGCTCACGCTGTCGTCATCGTCCATGATATCCTGAGGCGGGGAAAGGAGCATATCCAGAGGGCTGCTGAATGTCCAGCTGAGTTCCTTCTCCGAGGCATGCTGGCAGTCGATAACCTCCTGCACAGTCAGGGTCTTCTCAGATCGGCGTCGTCGTCGTTGAAGTTGCTTGTGTCTTGGGATGTCTGTAACGGCCAGGAGTGCAGCCAAAGATGGTGAAAGGTTGTCCGAAGACCGAGAGTCATTGCTTCGTTTCCTCTGTGATGAATGGCGCTTCTGAGGGTGGGCACTATATCGATTGTTGGTGGTAGGGATCTTGACAGGGCTGCTAGGTGTAGTAGGCCTCATGGTCAAGCTAACAGTGGTTTTTGGTGGGCTTGAAGGGGACAAGCTGGAAGTTTCCCGCCAATCTTTGCGTTTACCCATTGTTGCATCGAAGGTCGGCTGCGTTGAAGATATGGTGATTGTAATGCGCCTCTCGTTATCGTCATACTTGGGCGACCAGCGCGGGAGAGAAAATGTGGTCGACTTCTCGGTCGCTGTGGTTGAAGTCGCCAACTTGGTAGTGGATGCCGGTGGCGGTTGGTATAAGTGAGAAGTACTTTGTATCGATAAAGGCTGAGGCTCAGACGATGAAGGAGGATGTGACAAAGTGAGAGAAGTTAAAGGTGAAGGTGAAGGTGAGGATGAGGAGGAAGATAAACGTGGAATGGGAGTGAGAACGGGAGATAAAGAGGGAGTCGGAATAGATAAAGTATTGTGATGACTAGTCCCGGTAGTACAAGGGGAGGAAGGAGGGCGCTGCTGCTGATGTTGCTGCCGCTGCGCCAGCAGGAAGGAGCGTGGAGTCATCATTGTGGCCACACCCCTAGTCCCTAGTCTTTAGACCCTAGTTCGAATCGCGGACTCCCAGACAGGGCAAGTGCGACAATTGGAAGCCTTGGGTCCGGTACCTTTGATCCTGCCTCGGGCGGCGCTAGGTCAGAGAGCCAAGCCAAGCCAGCCAGCCCAGGGTGTCTGGTGTGCTGGCACTTTGCTGCACTGCACTGAGGTGAAGTACCTGGCGGAGCGGAAGTGGGTCCGTGTCTGTTTTGTAGGGGTTTTACAGTGAGTCTTCAGGGCTGGAGCTCTGTACCGTGGTGGATCCCGCCTGCTGGCACTCAATGCACCCAATCTGCTTTTTTGAAGGGCGACTTCTTTTTTTGGCTGAAATACTCAGCCCTGATTGAATCAGATAGAAGGAGGTCTCAGTCTCAGTTTGTTTGTTCAGGTCCCGTTCAATTGAAGTTCCTCCCTCGCTTTGTCGATCGGTCCCCTAATCTTGCTTTTGTCTGCCCTTAATCTGACTTGATGTTTTCTCCCTAAAAGGACCCTTTTTCTCGGATCAACATATGACAACCCTGTTTAGGTTCAACAAGCTTCGATTCCAGGCCCAGCCAATGCCGGATATGAGATCCGCAACACACCGTAAACCGGAGGCCAGGCGAGCCAGAGCAAAAGCAAGGAAGACCAGTCCGGGGATGACCGCGTGTCCGTCTTGTCCCCAGCAAAGTGAACTGTACCAGCAACTGTGTTGTGTACACAGTTTCATTAACGTAAACACGATGCCTTGGATTGGTCCGTCGATCAAGGGTGACGCTTGCCAGTTCGTCAGAGCCCTAGAAGCTTAGGTGTAATGGCGAATCACGTCGTGATGGCCAGGTGGCACTTGTGAGGACCCCGAATTGATTTTGTTGAATGGATAGAGAACGAGCCGTTGCTTTGTGTTACGCTACCGCGAATACAATAACGGGTCGTGCCTTGCAGCACTGCAAAGGGTTCTGCTGCGTTATGTTAATGCTCGTGTGTCTGAAGACAACCAGATGCGCAGGGATCTGATATTGACAAATCAGATTGAACAAGGTTGATGATCTTAGGGCCGCGGAGAAGCTTGTTGCCTATCCATCCCGTCTTCGAACATTCGTTCAGAGAAGTTAAAATTGTTGTTCGGGCACCACAAACAGTCGAGATATTCTTTGCAACACCGCTGGATCGTTTTCTTCCGCGAAAGAGCGGTAACCACGAATATGTAAGTCCTTATTTCAACGACTACGGGAGTCCTCGTGGGCATGGGGCGGGGCGTGTTCAGGCTCAGACTGGGGATCTTGGGCAGGGGCAGCGTGCCAAGCAAGCGTCTGCGATTGGAGTTCGACAATTGAAAAACCACAGAATCGGTCAAACTGGCGAGTGACAAGGAAGCCTGTGTTTCGGGTTCTAGGTCGGCTCGAAGCGCCGACAAGCACAGCCTTTTTAGCAGATGGGCACCGTATCAACAGCCTCGCTCACGCTTTTGTCGGCCATACGGAGGATGACAGTCTGAGTGAGATGGTCAGGTCGTTTGTCCAGTCGAACAATATTGTATGCAAGTGTCTCAAAGGGACGACGACCTGAGCTGTGATGGTGGCCCGACAGGAGCTTTTGAATAGGAAGGAACAAATCGAGACGAGCCAGCTGGCGCAACTGATAACCATCTAGAATTGTTCCACACAGAACCCAGTAACTACAGTACACGCGCCTATGATATGATGTTATATCGGGTGCACAGCTTTGGTTACGGGCGAGATACGAAAGATCATCTGCCTAACTTTCTATCTTACTAGCCTGCCCAAGGTAGTAAGTCCTCGTCGATTCCTCTCATCCAATTAGTTCAACCAAGAAGTTGGGGGTCACGGTATCGGAGCTTTATCGCGTGCCCGGACTGATAAGGCAACTCGCCAAGGCTTTACGCCAACAACCACCAGCCACCAGTGAGCATCACGACAGCAATCTAGTCTCTCGGGTTCGTGCTATTGCTGTAGCTACGGGGCCAGGACATGCTCGACATGCATGAAGATGCTCTTAATTCTTCACCTTATTTTCTTGCCACGATCCCTGACGGCTTGCAATAACTTACTCGCTCGGTAGTTGAGATCTTCGACTGGACGTGGCGATCCACGAGTCAGTGGGCCGAACCGGAGGTCTTTCAGCGGCAACGCCGGGCCTCGTCCGAAAAAGCACACGACAATAGATGACAAACACCGGACGGGAGTCTCGGGGCGGAATCTCTTATCTATGCTTTGACTTTCCCATTCCCACGCGATTACCGCCCGCGTCTGGCGGATGCACTACCAAATCAAATCTAACCAGTATATACCTGCCGGAACCAGCCATTCCCCATCATTCCTTTGTTACATGCTGATGGGCACGTGTACAAGATGGCATGCTCTATGTTTGGATTCTTACAATGATTATCACGCTGTACAAGAAACAAAAGTCAGGGGGTCTTGGGAAGCCTCCAGCTGTCATTGTCTGCAGGGTCTTGCGAACACGAATGGCGAGCGTTCAAGCAAGACATTGATTCATCGTGTTTGGTGACGCCATGTCTCTGGTACCGAGGGGTCAGCTCTCCCCCTTTGAGCCTGGCCCGTTTACTGCCCGCGAAGGAATTCCAATGGGGTCGACTCAAGCTTTGCAGAGGGTGGTAGGGTGGAATTGACTGGTGACGCACCAAGACAAAACCCAACCCCAACCCAAGAGAAGGGTTGGGTTCAAGACGAGGTCATTGTTGGATCGCCAGGTGTTCATTCCTCGTTCAGAGGCATACCGAACTCCTGTTTTTGTCTGCAACGCTGATCGTTTCTATTGCCCTTGTGCGCTCTTGTAGCAATATTTTTGGAAAGGTAAAGGGGGAGGTTTTGATGATGTTTTGCCTTGATTGTCGTGATTTTTGGGTTGGCCTTGATCGCCGTGACATCACCAACAGTAAACGACTCTATCTTGGCTTCTAGGCTCAAGTCAAGTCACGAGAAGAGGAGAAGGGCATCCGATCAAGCCGTCGCAACGGGAGTGGTTCTCGACTCGTTTTGGTCATGGGCCGAAACTCTAATACCCCCCCTCCAAGTCAAGACCTTTTCCCTCGTGCGCTTTGTGTCTCATCTCCATCTCAGTTCCTTTGGTAGGCTGTCGTTCTTATCGCCTTGTTCTTATTCGCTCTTGACTCCGTAACCCTGCGGCGTTCCGTCATCTGCTGGGCTTACGAAAACGCGGGGTCTTGTCTCCCCCACAGTCTGCAGGGTCTCAGAAGGATACAAAAACGAATTTGTTGATTTCTTTCAATTAAATCAAAACAAAAATCTGGGGTTGCTTTGATCTTTGTAAGATGGCAGAGTTGTGGAGCATCGCATAAGAATTGGTGTGCCAGATACAGATACAGATAGTGACTGTAACAGTTACAGTTACAGTTTCGTCCAACGGTCAAGATTGAGATTAAAATTGATTGATGATGCTCAGATCAGAGTTGAGCTGATCGTTAATTCAGCCATAAAACTCAAACTACTGAAGCCTCCTCATGACAGCCCAGGATGCCACGATGATGCTTGGCTGGCCAGTCTTACTGTGTTATTTAGGTCTACGCACGCGTGAGCAGCCTAGGCAAGCTAAAAAGAAACGAAACTCAGCAGCAGACTAATGAGAATGCTCGGATGCCTAATTGAGGCTTCCGCAAAACCCCATGTTTCACGGTTTCACCTGAGCTGTTGTTGTCACGAGACCTGCTAGGTACAATAACAAAGACGAAATGACCTCTGGACGACATGTCAGTTTCGGGCTGTGCTGCCTCCGCTGGTCCTCTACGGTAGTTTCCCTACACTGTCCTCTGATGTCCTCTCGGTGATCTGCAGCCCGCTCGACAATCTAGTTGAATCTACTGAATCTGCTAATGCCCGCCAGCATCCGTGCCTCACCCCAAAGCTGCATCGTCCCGCTGGAGGTGATATTCACCAATAAGCTATTATTTCTTCCCTCCTACGTATACCTTCTCTTTATTCGCTGGGACTCAATTACCGCTTGCAGCCCAGCGTGCAGGGGAGTGTGTTGCTGAGTCCACTATTAGCCGCTGCTTCATGACGCTGGCCAAGCGACATGATGAGCCTGTCGAGCAGATAATAGCCAAGATTCAAGATTGCTCGCTCGTTTGTTACTCGCAGTTTTTGACTCTGTTCTGCTCTGCACAACTTGATCGGGCCTCATCTGCGATCGAGGTGCATCATGCAAGAGTTTCCAAACTGAAAACAAAAGTGCCATTGCTTAACCAGAACTGTGATTTTTCCCATGTTGCTATACGGTAATTCGGCACTAAAACATCCCGTTTGAGACATTGACGTTGCTTATCAGCGCACTCCATGGGCAATTGACGTGAAATGCTACGATAAACATTCACGATCGCGATGAGAATGAGGCCCGATATTTTGACAACCCACGTTTCTTAGCTTTGCATGGTGAGTCAGTCTGTTGCATCGAGGCCTTCAACCAAAAGCAAAATATCTAAAGTCATGGGATTTGTGGCATATCGTAAAATAAGCCTTGCACTGAGAAATACAGTCTGTCCAATAAGTTTTGACGTATTATCAATGATTCTATTCATAGAAGCAACTCCGATTTAACCCGCAGAAGCAATTCTGAGTTTGTTTACACAAACCGAAGGCATTCCCATGTGAAATGAGACATATATAATCAATGACTGACACATCACGATTCAGCATAGCTACAAATCTTGATCAAGTTTCTCGGTAGTCCCGGGTGTGTTACTGTTTCAAGCTTCTGGCATATGCTGTCGAACATGAGTTGTCAGTTTGAAGAAGCTGCATGTACTCAACATGCAGCTTGGAGAGTGGTATGATGTTTACACCCTGCAAATAACAAAGGACCCAAGTTTGAGGAAGTCTTGAGCTGCCTGTTACGGAGTGAAGCCCCCGAGATAATTACATGTGAATAATCGAGATTTCAAGATTTTGATCGGAACATTGCAGGGGATGAATTGTTCTAGAAGCGTTGTATTTGTCTCAAACTTGTTTTGTGACTTTGCTGGAGTTTTGGGTTGTGGTCTAGGGTAAGTGCAGTTTGGGCGACGGAAGAATTGAGACATTCAGTTGAGCATAAACTTGTATACAGACTGTCGGAGGAGATTTTTCCATGCTACGAATTAATCGAGCTCCTAAGCCGTGGCGTCTTGAGTTATTATAGGAAGTTTGCCTGTCGTTGACTTGACCCGTCTAATGGGCAAGGTCGTGTAACGAGGTCAAGTGATTAACACAGTCATGTATCTCGTAACTAAAATATCATGTGTTACCCAAAGAACATTAGAAACCCGTCATTTTCTTTCGATATTGGATCTTGTGCCTTTTATTTCAGATCGGGCAGGATGGTACATCATTGTGGTATGTAAGTCTGTTTGCCATACTGGCACGCCCGGAACATCGTCAATGATCTCAACGTTTGCCATTCCTGAAAGGCGACATACAGTAGACTATGAGTCGCTGGAGGTACCGAAGACATTAAAATGATGATAATAATGGTGTGTCGGCACTAAAGCTTGTATGGTACATACGGGTCATACCATCCACTATCGCGCATAACGCATTGTTGAGAAGGAATGAAGGGTTCACAGGGAAACGGATTCTGCAACCATGAGGTGATTTCAGAAGCCTCATAGATTGCATTGGGAATCACAGAGGTTTCTTGTCTCTCGAACGTCCCAAAGATTCCCCTGCAGCACCAGAAACTATATAGTCTGGTAAATTAGTAGACAAGCAGTAAGTACATAGAAGATTCCGAGGCTACAAGTTGCATCTGAAGCGTATCTCAAACATACTATATCCTAAGCAATTGTCTTACTCGGAAAGACGTGCAGTTGTGCTGTTCACAGGATAGATACTATCGTCGTTATCAATACTATTGAGGCTTTGTTGTCTTCGAGTGTTGATACGTTGATATCTTGTCTTGAGCCGAAGTCTATCAGGATAGTCGACGTAAGATATAAAACGTGATCCTATAGACACTCTCATTTGATCCCTATATTCACCCCTTTCGAGTGGTAACTATGTAAACATGTCGAGTAATATTCGTCTTATTTCGTGATATAGAGAGAGGTTTGCACGCTAAGAGATGGCAGATCGCTTGAGAGGTCTAAGCTTAGGGCCGAAGAAATAAGTAAACTAATAACTTAGTCTAAAAAACACTATAGGTACCTAGTTGTTAGGAAAGTTTAGAAGATTGAGGGTGTCGAGAACAAGGAAGGAGCCTCTGGTTACAGACAGTCGAACTGGAAAGGGCCCCTGACTTGTTGCAGCGAGGGAAGAAGACACCGAGAAGAAATTCTGTACACCTTCTCTCAAAATGTGTGTCATACTGCCCGCGGCCAAGATCGACCATAAATACTTCAAGTTTGCTACCATGCCTAAGTATGATTCGGAAGGCGAAGGACTTTGCCCATGCTCAAGACCTGGATTGCATCCGTGGTGTGGCAAAGATTCCAGGGAAAGAGCCATGGATGTCGGCTTTACGGAGCTTGTTTAATGGCTCAATGGTTCCACTATCACAGAGCCTCTTTTCGACGACACATCGCTCAAGGTTTACTTGGCCGAAGAGATCTCGAACCACATGATATACTAGGCCTACCGAGAACTCACGACGGCCTTTACCATTACCGATAATCATGGTTTATGTGGATCAAACGTCGCAAACCGGGCAGCCAGTCTTACTTACAAGCACTTGCGCCAATCCGAGCAGCCTTTTGATACGATTCCGAAGGATGAACAGTCGGAGCACTATCGCATTGCAACTCAAGATTGCATGATCTACGACTCTCGCTTCAGCGCTTTGTCGAGATTTAACCTTCTAATGTCGCCACAACAGTTGTTACCGAGATTGTCTTGATGTGCCTTTTGTTAACCATTAATGGGTCGTACTCGGGATAGAGAGTATTTGTTGAGATGCTGCAAGCAGACCTTCCAGCTCACCAAATTTCTCATTTGGGTTTGAATCCTGGACTTCCATCTCCTATTGGGTACAAGGACATGCCGTCCGACTCACAACTTCATAAGATCTGGCTGCAAGAGTATGGCTTCGAAGGCAGATGCTTCAATTGTAAGCGGCCACAAATTGTGGCTCAATGAGGGCAACGAAGATGTGTGCCAGAGCCCTGCCTGCCAAGAACCTTGTCCACATGTGCGAGGCGTATTCTACTTGTTTGGTTCAGAGTCGCAATGTCGTCCATGCTACGGGTGCAGAATGAAGCATGGAGGCACAGACAAGCATGATCAGTATGCAGGAAAGTCCGCTACGAAGCATAAGAGATGGCTCGAAAAAGGGAATGATGGCGAGTGGGTTGAAACACGGCAATATTTTACGGGCGTCAGCTTCGGCAGGGCACAAGAGAAGACACCGGTCCTGCAACAAATCCCACGGAACAAACGGCCTTTATAAGGGGCCAGTCGAACTCGCATATGGCGACAAGAGTCTTCATGCAGAAGTGGTGGCCAAGGCAATCCAAACCTCTGCAGCCACTGTGGCAAACAACGCCCAACGACTGGTACCACGGGGTCCAATGGTTAGGAGATAAGGAGTGACAGGAGCTTGTATGCGTATGAGAGTTATGATACGAGCAATGAGAAGAGATGGAGGAGAAGGTTATATAGTGACCGATATGAGGTTATCAGAAGGAAGATGATCAACAAATATGGCATCGCATGAGATGCACTTCTGAGGTCAAGGTCTACTAAGAATGGCTGGTGTACAGTGCCAAGCACAATACCACGGAACCTCTTCTCTATTGCGCTTACTTTTGATTATGTGACAATACATGAAGCCGACTTGACGATGCCTGCCTCTCTGGGATAAGAAAGCTTGGCTGCTGCAAACATAAGAGACGAAATTATTGAGTCAATTTATGTACTTTTAGAGCAAATTCCAAGGCCATTTATTTCTGTACCCTAAATCTTGAAGGATATATATGTTCTCTATCCATAACTAACTTATTGCGAGCTGCCGATATGGAGGTTTGTAAGTTTGCTCTAACGCGGAGCTTTTATAAAACCCACATAACATTCCCATGTTATCCACAGGAGACACTACAATACAGAAGCTCACAATGATGACATAACGAATTGACAATAAATGAACGAAGGGAAAACCATCAGGGTATCGAATAGGTAGCGACTAAATGACGTGCTGAAAGTGCTGCTCCCTTATACTAGGGGCAAAAAGTAGGCAGATGCAAAAAACATACAACAGCGGGGATTCGCTGGTCGTCACCGACCCAACTACTAATCCGCCCCTTACCAGCTTGACTATGGGAGAGCGGACGGGATCCCGTATTTTCTGGTAGGTATGGTCGTATGTGAAAGATTGTGTTACCCAGAAGGTATATGAAGATAACATGTGCCGGTGGCACCTTAAAGAATGTAAGTGACGGACCAATAACATTCCCACGTTATCCATAGGAGATAGTAACTGTACGTTTAGGCACAAATGCATGATGTGCTTTCAGACCAGGATCCAAGTCTCCTATGATATTATACGTCTTCAGCTGTCCTTACAGCAACATCATGTGGAAAAACATACTCGGCTTCATTCTCCTCAGAACCCTGTTCTTTTCTCTCTCTTGCATCGTCTAATCACAATGACCGACAGCAGCGATACTCTTCGTCACCAAAACAACCACATTCCTGTTGTTCCACCAAGATCAGGGTCTAATACGACTGCAGTTGCTGATATTTCGTCTTCTGAGCTTCTTTGCCGAAGATGCAAAAGCATAGACTGGGCGAATCTTCTCACCACAAGCTCCAATGTCTCGGACGGTCTGGGCAATACGATCCACGGCACCAGAATTCTTCGCATCTTTACGGCCTCTCGTGACCAACTAGTGGTTTCCGGCTGTCGTGTTTGCCGTTTGGCGGGATATCTCAAAGACCCAAACCCCCGCTTTGATAGATGTCGCCTAGAAATATGCGAGAATCGATCAAGTGAACACTCGTTTGATAATGGGATATTTAGTGGAAACAAAATGGCGATTAGATCGATGAGTGGTTCAGAACCCTGTTTACCAGGTTCAAATTTACCGAATACTGTGCGATATCTTATTGCGCAGCCCTTCAGCCAGCCCGCCCCATATGTCGCTGAGATTGAACCACATTCCGTTAACTTTCGATATTTTAAGAAGATTGCACAATATTGCCATGAGAGTCATGAGAAATGTCGATCTACTGTCGGTTGGGCTTCTGGGCTGCATCTAATTGATGTTATGACAAGGCAAATCGTTAACGCTGAAGCTGGCTGGAGATATGTTGCACTTTCCTATGTTTGGGGAAAGGATCCACCTTCACAGGAAGACGGCAGTTTTCCTTCTGTAGTTGAAGATGCAATTCTAGCCACGAAAGAACTTGGATGTCGATACTTGTGGGTTGATCGTCATGTACGTTTTCATAGGCCCCCTCTAACACGCCAATTCTCATCGTTTCCCAAGTGCTGACATGTTCTAGTGTATTGATCAGAACTCTGACCACAAGAAGCATATGATCAAGCAGATGGATCGTGTCTATTCTAATGCTTTTTTCACAATCGTTGCAGCTGCTGGAAGTGGTTCCGGTGCTGGCTTGGCAGGTATAAGCCGTCCAAGGCAAAAGCAGGGCCGTGTCACAGTTGGTAGAACGCAGTTGATTGAAATCTGGGACGACGGTACAGAATTAGTCAAAAACAGCACTTGGGCTTCGCGAGGGTGGACGTTTCAGGAGGGCTATCTATCCCCACGATGCCTCATATTAACTGACAGAGAAGCCATCTATCTCTGCAACGATGAACACGCGACAGAGACACAGGGCGATGCCTTCTATGAAGAGAATAAAAGGATCATGAAACGCTTTCGCTGGATGGTACAACCGGAGTCCAAATCAGGCTACTGGGCCGTTCCCGATCACCTTGGTCCACAGATCGAGGAGTATAGTGCTCGCAGTTTATCAAACGAGGATGACAGCCTAAACGCTTTCCTTGGAATACTGAAACATTACGAGTTGCATGCCAAAAGCCCTGCCGAAGCTATCTCACACTTATGGGGGATTACTACTCGTCAAGCTGATAACCAGACGTATTTTGACATACTATGGAGACATCAGAATGTCGCAAAAGCACGGAGACCAAGCTTTCCCAGTTGGTCGTGGGTTGGCTGGAATGGTGCCATCGAGTATATATCCAGTTTCGGGTTTTCCGCAATGGCATTACCTCAAAAGCCGCTAGAGCTTACTAACGAGAGCAAAGCTAATATTGAGGATACTGCTTGGAGTATTCATATAAACGACGGCGATGGACTTTACGAGCTTTCTGATTTCTGCCGCCATGGGACTCAAAGGTTACGTCAACCTAAAGAGCTATGGATTACTGCTCTAGTCCTTGATCTACGAATTCGAGAAGTTGGGTCCCGAACCTGTGCAAAATTTCTCATTCGGGATAATACCTTTATTGAGGTTCCGGTACTATTTGACAGACCATTCAATCCTGCGATTCACACGCTGGGTTTTATTATACCAACTGGCGGTTGTCGAACATATACCGACTGCATAAAATATAATGTCATTATCCTGCAACGAGTTGGAGAAGACCGGTTTGAGAGGGCCGGAATCTTAGATCTGGCCTCGGGCTATCATGGAAACTTACAGACGTGTAGTGGATGGGAATGGGAATTGGATGCGCAGGATAGACGTATTAACGTCAGGGGAGTAGTGGATACGGTTAATTTTCTATTTTTACATGGGTCAAGAAAGAGGAGCTTTTGGTTTGTATAAGTATTAAAGCGCAGGCCAAAAGGTTTCTGCTGCTGTCTTTATCGAGATGCTTTCTGATCACAAGCCCAAAAGCCCCGCTACAATCAAATTCCGATTTCTATACTTTATAAACAATTCCTGGCACCAAGTATATAATCATCTTATTAGTATTAATACTAATAAACAAAAAGATAAGTTTAAATCAGTAAGCTTTCAACTGACTATCCTATAGAGGTATAAGTTACAGGTAACTCATAGGGAGGATATAACCTTGGAAACCTAAGGCGCTTGAAGCTCATCGAATATAGGAACTTAATGGGATCTCATATTGTCTGGTAAGTACGATTTCATATGAAAGAATAATCTGCTGAGAAGGCATCTAACGATAACATTCGTTGGTAACACCTTGGAGAGTGTAAGTGAAGGACCGACTCCAGACAGAACCTTCCATCTGGCCCGAGTGAGAATGGCATACTCAATAGCTCTTTAACAATATAAAAAAGAAAAGGAGGAAAGAGAAAACGTGTGTGCGGAAGTATACGGTTCGTGACTGCGCATACCTATGACTATCTGGTAGCCACTCAGACACATATCAGAGCAATCCGCATACATATCAGGCTTAACAGAAATGATAGTCTAAGCACTCATCAAAGATATCAAGAATTACCCTAAGATGTTTTCTTGCCCCTTATGTTCTGGTGCAGTAGCAGAGCTAGTGTACGAATTATTTCCTCACTCATCTGTCACTTCTCGATATCTTGGGAACGTGTCGCCGACCGACTGTGAGGTGATAGTACGGGCAGCCACACGATCTTACTGATAACCAGGAAACGGATCGGCATATTTCTATCCCAGAGAGAGTGTATCTTGGATAAGTGAGAAACTCTCGTTCTTTAGGGACTCAAAAGTTAGATGCTCGCCACGACATTCACAAGCAAGAACGTAAGCCTCACTCATTAATAGTGTTAGACGAATAGGATACCTAATGGACAACTAAATGAAAAAAATACTGAAAGACTGTCACGAGACGTTACGCTCGGAGGAAAGCTCCATCAAGAGGCGAACATGACAGATCGACGGTCCGACCTGAAGCCATGTCGCGTCCCCATATCGGGGCAAAGTGTATCTTTGATAAGATCTGTGACACCGTCGCCATACAGTATCATGTGCAAGAAGATTGGTAATCTCGCCGGCGATCAAAGGTGCAGCTGCAGAGTTGGTATTAGCTCATGTCATCCGCCGAACTGCTGCCCGGGTCCTTACCATATGATGTACCATTGACCATCATTGGAACATTTCCCTCTCTTGGCAGGCAAAGTATATCTTGGCCTACAGCATGAAGAGTAACATGAGGGCCGCCCTTGGACCAGTCGGACCTCTGACCTGTGGAATCGACAGAGCCAACAACAATCAGTGGGAGATCGGGGCTTTCCATCAGACCTGGATATTCATCCACATCTGGACTATCCGGCAGTTCCATATCATCATCATCATCGTTCCCTGCGATACATACGAAAGGGGTATCTTTGGCGAACAGCTTTTCGAACCGTGTTCAGGATGGTCATCGATGTCCGTGAGAGTCAGGTTCAGCGCTTCCTCAACCTCTCTAGAAAGGACATCATGAAGCCTGATGACGACAAAGGTGGCTTTCTTAGACGCGCCAAACTGGGTTTCGAGTGCTTTACCAGCGGTGCAAGTACCATGTGAAGGCCTGTATTCGTCGTCATCTACCCATGGTTCGTCGTGGTTGTGAACCGCCGCCTCGGTGAGGAGATGCTGTGGGGCAACATTTGGAAATTCCTTGACGCATTAGAAACTGATCAATTCCAATAGAACAGAAGTTTTAGCTTGCCTTGTTTTGTGGCTTGTAAGATACACCTGTCTCAATGTGGTATACAAAGCTTCCTGAGCCTCCATGGTTTTCATATACGTAGTCCTTAAGGTCATTCAAATCTGCGATTGTACCGTACGCAGAGAGTGGTCAGCAGAGAGCGCGTGAATTGACGACACATTCCTCTTCACATACCTGGGCTGACTGATGGCAACCAATTCAGTAGCGGCGGCCTTTTGCGTCTCGTATGTGATGTCTCTCTTCTTCGGACCTGGTAGGTTTGAGGACTCTGAAGGCCTTAAAGTCCTTGGCGGTAAACGACCTCGTTTCCCTCTGTGTTCCCTCCTTACAACTCTGACGCCGTTGAGGTTCTCGATCTTGGCTACCTGTTCATGGGTCATGCTTGCTCGCCACTTGCTGACTTTGCCATCCCTCATCATGGGCTTTCCAATCTAATCCTCAAGAATGGTCTTGAGAATGGCGCCAGTTGCATTACATTGGTCCACGTTCTCCCCATTGATTGGATGAATATAGTAATCGCTCTCAGCAAATGATCTTCGTCCTCTGGGTGTGGTGATGTCCTGGACAGGAAACTCAACCTTGATCACACGCACAATGTCCTTGTGGTCCTTCATTTTCGTGATCTGACTTGGCATAGCCTTGAATTGTGCAGAAATCGACATATCGTCTGCATCTGACCAGGGGGAGATGTAGTCATGCCCGACAGTCGATTTGATGGGGTCGACAACTTCGGAGGGATCGGTACCTTTTTGCAGGAACACCTGGTAAAGGGATTTGCCATCTTCAATGACACTGCCGATCGCACCACTCATGCTAGCAGTGGTATAACCTGGGAAAAGAAGCAAAAGGAAGTAAACGAAAGACCAAGATGCATTTGTTCATCAACCTTAGATTAGCGAACCTTTGTGCGACCCATGTGGCCTCCGCTTCATTTATGTTCGTCATCGATAAGGTTTGAGCAGTTACTTCCTCGGGTGCCTTTCGGTTAGTCATAAAGTAACATGGTTTTCTTGCGGCCTGGGAAAATACAAAGTTGGGCAGGTGATAGTAACGACTTTAAGATTATCCTTGGGACTCAACAACAAGAATGTTTCTCATCTAAGTGGATCTTCCGGCCCTCCGGTAAACGGGGCATGGAAACGGTACGGGAGACCTACCGCCGAAACCGTTTTTGCAAAGCGGTACGGAGTGAAATCGGCCTTGAGCGGAGTGATAGTATGGGTGAAAACCGGACCGACCATTAGGTGAGACACCGGACAGCCGTATCACCTTATTGATAATCAGAAGACTGATGGAAGTCTTTCTGTTCTAATAAAAGAATCACTTAGATAGGTGGAAAATTGCCAGCCCTTGGAAGCTCAAAAGTCAGATGCTTACCACGGCATCCACAAGCAAGGGAGCAAGCCTCATTCATCAATACTGTATTGGACGAATAGATTATATGCATGACCGAAAGACAAATACTCTGAAGTACTGTCATGAAACGTGATGCTACGGAGAAAAGCTCCGTCAAGAAGTGAACATGGCGGATCGACGGTCCGACCTGCGAATATGTGGTTATGTAGCCCAACGAAGCGATTGCTTTCACATAATTGAGAGGTTAGGAATATGTAGAAAGGTAAAAGGATTATTCTGTACACCATCAGTAGGGAACACTAGGTCTAATAGGACTTGGTAAAGTTCTGTGCCTCTATTCTCTTGACTTTTGTTGGTTGGGTACTATGCTGAGCTAAATCACCAACGAGTCTCATGACCTCGACTAGCATATTCGTGATAACTGACGAGTTGGATCGATGAATCGATAAAGAATGAGCATAAGAGATTTTACATATAATAAAGTGACTCTGAAAGCTGTATGTTTGACGCTGGCCCCAAGTCAGCCAGAGCCTCAGGCAATCTGAATGTTGGCATAACACAAAACGTACAATATCTCCTGGTAACCACAATATATCTAAACTTGTAGACCGTAAAGCCATCCTAATCCCCAATATTCTAGCGCTCGGAGTATTTTCGCGTCTATCCGTGAACCAATAGTTGTTAGCAAAATCGACGCTCAATTAGGACGATCAGATGAAGCTCCGGATATTTTGTTTCCCAATTCGTCCTCGCCAAGAAAGGTTATAGCAACCCCGGTTCTATCCTGTCAACTTCTAAAAAGTCAAAACATGTAAACGATTTCGTTTCAATGGTGGGAAATATTCAAGTTGTTTCATCCCATCTTGCCGTTTCAAGCTGCATTTCCCAATGGGGGTTCCCTCCGAAAGGAGGCGGCTGTGATGCTATATCACTCGGTATATAACATGGCGACAATGTCTTTCTGATAATGGGAGATCTTTGTCTTATTCGTCGCGATCACTCATCTATACCAAACATATTCATCATGCACTTTCTTTTCTCTCTTCTTTACACGGCTGGTTTAGCTGCTGCTCACGGTTACGTTGAGTCAGGCACCATTGGAGGTCAGACGTACCAGTTCTACAACCCTTACGCAGACCCTTACCAGAACCCTCCTCCCAAGCGTATCTCTCGCGCAATTCCAGGCAACGGACCTGTCGAGGACGTTACTTCGATCGATCTCCAATGCAATGGATATACTGCCGGTGGTATCAAGGGCAGCCAGCCTGCTGCGCTTCATGCTGAGGCCAAGGCTGGTTCAACAGTCAACTTGAAGTGGACTATTTGGCCTGATTCTCATGTTGGACCTGTCATCACTTACATGGCTCGTTGCCCCGACTCTGGCTGTGATCAGTGGATGCCTGGCACTGAAAAGGTGTGGTTCAAGATTCAAGAAGCTGGACGTGATGGAACCAGCAATAACTGGGCTTCTGTATGTATAATCCTTCTTGTACTAAGCTGGAGAATGTGGCTAATGTGTATGAATCATAGTCTGTCATCATGAAGGCTGGAAACAGTGGAGTTAACTACACAATCCCCTCGTGCATTAAGCCTGGTTACTACCTCGTCCGCCACGAAACCATTGCTCTTCACTCTGCTACCGGATACCCAGGAGCTCAGTTCTACCCTGGCTGCCATCAGCTCAAGGTCACTGGAGGTGGCAACACCACTCCTTCAAACCTCGTCTCATTCCCAGGAGCTTATGCAAGCAGCGACCCTGGTGTTACCTACAACCCTTACCAGGGTGAGTTTTCTCCTCTTAGCCTCATTGTAACGTTTATTAACTCACTGAGCAGCTACCACTTACAAGATTCCTGGCCCTGCTGTGTTCAAATGCTAGATTATTGTTGAGTCATTTGAAGCATAACTCTTCTTTCCACTAGTTGGACACTATTCTTTGAGATATTTAACAATTGAACATATAGTATTGTCGTACATACGCGGTATTCTACACATAATTGATAGCACATAGTCTCATAATAAGTAAATTAACTGTCACACTCGATACTTTGCCTCCAGTTCAATCTTCCATTCTTGTCTGATGTGACAGTTTAACATTAAACCCGACGATTTTACCTCTCAATCATTTGTTATTCGGCGGAGTCCTCGTTCCAGAAGAAGTAAACGTCGCTGCCCTCTTGACCACTTGAACCATCTCCCCAGTAGGAGATTCACTATGTACCCACCAATGCCAAATAACAGCTAGCAAAACCACAAAAACTGTCAAAGGGATAGCGATCCACCACATAGTCCAGAACAAAGGCGTAAGCTTAACATCCCAAGTCTGACCATCCTTGAGAATCTCTGACGTAAAAAGCTGCGACCCAATAACTGTCGCAACACCAGTTGTAGGCAGAAATATCATCGTGATAGCAGCAATGACTTTCATAGAGTTCGAATCTTGAATCATCACCATGGAATCCTGCTGCGTGACGAGATTGAAAGAGAGTGTGATTGCATTGTCGATGCGCTTTTGCAGACTGCTGAGTCGTAGCTGACTCGACACAAACAAAGAGCGACGGTACTGGAGAGTTTCGCGTAGCTGTTTGAGGATTGGCTCTCGAGATGTAGGTTGTTCTGCGTGATTATGGTTGCCGACGTTGTGGATGGTTGCGTCGACAAGCATGATGCACGACTCGATGGCTTCACCGATATGGATGATGTGCTTGGCGCAGTTGTGCATGGCAGAGAAGGGCACTTTGGAGCTCATCTTGCGGATATTTTTGGAGTTTGAATACTCGAGAATCAACTATACTGAGTCAGTCGCGTGAAGGTGTGGAAGATACGAGAGACTTACATGCTCCAGAGGACCAAACACACTGTTCATCTTCCAGACGGTGTCATCAACCTCAAAGTAAAGCGCTTCAAGAACGAGATCGAACAGAATATACGGATCTGTCGAGACATGTTGCCAAGCCTTTGCAGCAACAAAGTCATTAATCCTCTGTCTCACTCTAGGCATCGCCCCAAAACAAACAAGCGTGGTACTCCCACTATTATCGACGCGTAGGAAGAAACCCGCACGATGCCAACTGTAGTCAGCCTGTGGGAGATTAGAATCGTGATAGCCCATTGCAGCAGCGCGATTGTCGACTTCAGGAGTGCTGCCGGGGGCTTGCTTCACGTCGATGTTCTTACAGAGGAAGTGGAACCAAGAGCTGGAGCCATGATTGTCGGTGGCTCTTCCGAAGCTGTGACTTACGGATTGGAGCCGTTCCTTTGTGAAGTCGCTGGGGATGTTGAGGATGCTGAATAGTTCGATGCATTGGGAGAGAGCATCTCGACGGGGGAGATCAAGAGGTGCAAAGCTTGGGATTGCAGTTAGTAGCTAAATTATTGGTAGCTCTTAGATCTGGTGCACTCACACAATTCTTAAACTCACCTTTTGTCGTAAACATTGGGCGTTGGGTTCAAGGTACCAACGACCTTCAGGATGATCTGTAGATGTTAGACGAAGAATATAATGTCTGAATTGTTATGCCTTACCATGAGTTACTTCCCAAATATTGAGCATCCATTGTGGAAATGCAACCGATAGTGGTGTATGAGTCGCTTCCTGGGCGAATGCATCATATGGATTTGCTCTTTGAGTCCACGACATGATGAATATCTGAGGTTTCTAAATCAAAGTTGTCTGATTTCAATCACACAGAATTGATCGATCGTCACTTTACTACCTTATGATGGACAAGATCATCTCTAGGGTCTCAGTCTCCATCCCCCAGGGATCCTCCAGCTATTGAATCCTGCATGAACTCCAAGCGCCAGCCTGATTTCATCAAGGGCGATGGCGTCGAGCCTACTACCACCACATAACACCACTATGAGTGTATTGCATAGCATCTATTTAGGGATATTGCAACGCAGCCCCTGGGCATGACACCACCAAAAGTCTAGACTCAAGCCATGTTTCAACCACCCAACCTCCATATTGCCGTCTTGGAACGGAAATAGTCCCCAAAACGCCTCATTAGCTGTACACGACTTAGGAAATAATTAGATTTATTAAGCTTCCCGAGTGTATGGGTTGGGTTACACTCGGACCGGTCTAGTCCAAGTCTAGCTCCTCAGGGCTGAAAAGGCGTTTTAGACCAGGGGTTTTATACGATTCTCGCCCTATCAGAGCTGACAGCAAACTGTATGCAACTCTCCTCTTTTTTATCTGCGACTCATATGACCATTAAAATGGTGGGTTTCACGCAGGGGAACGTTGCGTACTCTTATTTAATTCTCGCATACATTTCAGTCACAAACCGCTCAGCATACCGTTTTCGGAAGAGCTACACATACAAGAATCAGACCCTGCAGTTGAGGCGGCGTCAAACCTTACAAGGCGACCTATCCTGAAGCTACATTTGCGACAAGCTACATGGCTTTAGTCTCCAGCCATGGCTACACATATCAGGGGTTCGTGCGACGGCAGAGCATTCGTGACAAGCCACGGCTGAAGAATCCTACTCTACAACCAATATATCTCATGCAAGTGACATTCTAGGAACTCAGCCGCTTTTAATAGTTTTCCCTTACTTCCAAAGTTGATCGCCACGGAAGATACCGTCTCCCCGAAATGTCCTATCATGGTCTCAAATATTGCGAGGCTGAACGCACGAGACCGAGAATAGTCACATGGTCTAGACTCCCTTTATATCCGACTCCGAGCGGCTCTGGGAGCATGGTGGTTACTCCCCTGTTAAGCGGCCTAGTTCTGGGTCTTAGTCTCCGGAGGCTAGAGGAAGGGACGGGGCGCGTTGCATCGAGATGGTATCTAGTTATCGACGGCTACTCTAGATCCTCTAATAGGATGGAGTGTGGCATCCATCTGGATTCAGCTCTGTTTTACTAAGCTAGGCTGAGAGCTCCTTTGTGGCAGACTTTTCCAATTATGCTGTTGGTTTATTAGTTTTAAAGGATCCGTTATCATTCGGGACTTTGATTCCTTTCCATTCCCTTCACCCTTTGTTTTATCACTCATAGTTCATTCATTACAGCTGGCCATCTAATATTTGAACCATGGTATTTCCTCTCATAAGTCTCTCCGCTTTACTCAGTCTTTAATACATGGTATAGGCTCACGCACACGGAGGGCACTGGGATCCCAATTCTATTGGCGACGTGAGTCTTTCTTAACAGCATCTCCGTAGTCAAGATACTGACAAGACCAAGTATAACCAACCACCGCCTGCTGTATCTCACCAAGCTCACGGCGGTGCGTACACACCAGGAAGTTCTGTCGTTGTAGGTCTCTTTTCTTTGCATCTCTTTCCTCAATTCTTACTCTGTTTAGTCTTACCAGAACCAACCATACTCTCATCCTCATCAACAAGCTGTGTCTCCATCTACAAGCCCCCTCTCCGCGCAGTCCACCAGTTACATAACCTCGCCTGGAGGACATCAACATCTCTCTCCTCAACACACTCAGGGCACGATGCAGTATCAACAGCCCATGGTTCGTATACACCTGATATCTACAATCATCACTCACTGACCAATCCAGGCCTATAATGGTCAACAAGGTGTTGTCTATTCGCAGCAGGGTTCGAGCAGTGGTCAGCAGGATGGGCCAATGGTAAAGCTCTTCCGCGGATGTTTTTGTTTCTAGAATTCTTCTAAATTGAACACTTCTTAGCAGAACAAAGGTGCCATTGTCCCCGTAACTACCACGCCTATCACCAACACTGGCAGCAACCAGAATGAGAAAGAAGTAAATAACCTCCTCTTCTTTCCAGTATGCTGTCACTAACAAGAATTTCTAGCGAGCTGAGAAGGAGTTTCCAATCAGGCTCAAAGGAAGCAAACACTTCTTTGAATCGCGCTCCATTTACAGATGGCGCAATCCTGTGCTGTACCAGAGGCCTGGATACAACTATACCAACAATGAGGTCAAGATGAGACATCGCGATTATGCTGGTCGCGTCTCATTCAAGACTCGATCAGATCGCTATCTTCACCACAATGATGGTTATCTTCGTAACATGTATGTGGCATGCGCGGATGACATCTACGAGGGACCAGGTACTTCTACTTGGAAGAGAACTTATGTTCGCAAAGTTGCCCCCATGAAAGTGCGTATTGCTACGTGGATCATCGACTTTAGCTATGATCCCGAGAGCTGGGAGGATTGGGGTATCATGGTCTTGAGGACTTTGCCTGCGGCTATTGCCATGGCTCTTGTCGTAAGTTGTCTTGAATGTTCATTGTTCTAGCATAAACACTGACAATATCAGTTCTGGGATGGAAAACCAACTGTCATCCAACGAAATCTCTGCTATGCCCCGGTTCTCTACCAATACCACGGCGATGCCAAGGTCTGGAGCAACCTCCTCGAGAACCGCAAGGGTCTCTCCCTCATGGCTCGCAACAACGCTGTCTATCGCATGTTGCGACCTCGCTATCTATGCTTCCTTCGTGAGGCGTTCAATGATGAGAACAGAGGCGTAGATGTCCGCAATGTCGAAGAGTGGGAGAACAGTGATGGCCAAGATACCAACCTTGCCTATCTGTTCGTCGCTTACTCAACAGAGCACTTCAGTCATAGTTCCCATGAGGATATGAAGGCTCTCCATCACATCGCTGAGACTGCTTGTCGCGCTGCAAAGTTGCCTGCATACTGGATTGCTTGTAGTTGTATGCGTGATAAGGATGAACTGGAGTCTGATGTGAGTCTATTACCACTGTTGAATGCTCTTGTTCTCTTTTACTGATTTTAGTAGGTCTACCGTATCTCAGATGTCCTCCGCGGTTCAGACAGAATGGTCATCGCCGTCGGAAGAGGCAAAGACTCCCAGCCTGGACCTTCAGGCAAAGCCAACACTGAATCTCTCCTCCGCGAATGGGGTAGCCGAATGTGGACATTTCCAGAAGTCCTTCTTAGCCCAGGTCGTACCATCTCGATCTATACTCGTGACGGAAACCTTCAGTCTCCTCTAGTCGTTGCCAAGAACCAGTTTGCTGCTCAAGTCTGGACATACATGGACTCTGACGTGGCTCGTCATCTGATTGACCACTATCTTGGCTCCATCAGCCTGAGCCGACTGGAACAGGCTGTTCTGGCACTCAAGTGTCTGTATAGCCGCCACACCACGGAGTATCTCCCAGGCGACCAAGCTTATGCGCTTATGGGTCTCTTGAGACTGCGACCACAGGTTGATCGAACAGACACTGCCTTCCAGGCTTTCTCTAGACTGTCTTTGGCAAATGACTCTGATCAACTACTTGAGAGATACATCTGTACCCTACCTTTATCAAAGGAACAGCCATGGTACAACATGCAAGACGCTTACGAGTCTTCCCTCTGGGATATCACGCCCTATTGTCAAGTCGCCGGCATCGCTGATAATGACACCATCATTATTGACGGCGCCCGAGGAATTTCTATCCGCTGGAAGTCCTTTTACCCGGTATACTGGTCTACAGGTCCCTCGTGGAAGAGATGGTTCTCCTCTATCGCTGTCGAATGGAACGGCGCCTTCTTCATCGCCGCCGTTTCACTCCTTGCAGTTGGCGCTCCTCTTGGCGTTGCTGGGGCAGGCTATGTTATCCCTGGTGTCCTGTTCCTTCTTCTGTTCCTGTACATCTGGATGGTCACTCCAAACTTGGTTCGCGTCATCTACGGTGGCAAGTTCGCCGATACTCAGGCTGAGATGTTTGGCTTCGAGGGCCATCTTAATGCACCTACTATCGAGAGAGCCATCTTTGGTGGTAACTTTAGTCGCTTCTCCTGGAGTACAAACGGTAGTCCTCTCAGTCGAAGTTTTATTAATGAGTTCGGTGAGCGTGGCGGAATCGATCCTTGCAGAGATCCCGAGATTAGGATGAAGGTTGAGGCAGCCAAGCAAGCTCGCCCAGGTGATATGAGAGTAAGTGGTACTTGCATGCGACATATACTCCTAACTAACAACACTAGATCTTCACTCTTGTTGATACCTACAACATGGAGTTGACACTGTTCGAGGCTGTCAGGCCACCAGTCACTCTAATGTTCTGCGCATCCGAAGGCGGCATGCAACGAGCCATCGGATGCTCTTACGAGTGGGAAACACAAACTATGTATCGCGAGACTGTTCTCCGAATGCCCACAACTGCTTTGAACCGTATGGATCGCGTTCCCCGATTCCGAATGGGCATCCAACGAACCCTATATCCCTCTGCTCCGTATACTGGCGCTGTTTAAGTTGGATCATAATGTTAATTTTGTGTATCTCTATCCGGCGAGGCTTTGTTTTACCGTTTGCCTTTTCCTTTCCGTTCTTCGTGACTACGTATTAAGAAGATAATAGTTTCCCTTCATGACAGACCTTTTGTCTAATCAAATTTTTCACCCCGATGCACATGACAAAGTCTGCTCATGAACCCGTGCATAACATTATGAGAGTTTCTGCCGCATCACGTATCGGGGCCAACAAACCTTTTGAACTCTGAACGTAGGGAAGAAACTATAACTTGAAATAGTATAAGAAAAGTCTTTTGCTTCCCCAGTGGCTTGTTTCTCTTTCATCCCCAAACTACCAATCAGTATCTCGAAACACCTTCGTCATGCCAGATCTCACACCCCTCGTCGGCCCGTCGGTTGAAGCCCTTGCATCAGCTATCAACAACCAGTCATCGCTCGAGTACCTCCAACGTCGAAGCGAAATCTTCCGTCGCGCCGGAGGCCCCAGTCTCAAACTGGATGCCTTGTACATCGGCACCTTCTCCTGCGTCGCTGCTGCTGTTCTCTTCACGGCGTGGTTCGTCGCCCGCTGGCAGCAGAAGAAAGGAATGGAAGGAATGAAGAAGATGGAACTGCCTAGTAAGACAGCTAACTTTCGGTTACAATTCTCGCAGCTAACATGGCCTCAGTATACAGGTAGTCCGCGCTGCATGAAGCTGTGGTTGGATATAGGTAAGAAACAGCATTTGCTTAACGATCCCGCATCGTACTTACTCGCTTTAGCTTATGTGGTTTTGGGGGAAAGGTGCCTCGATACAACTGGGTTATTCTACATATCGCATCGTTTGAATTGCTTTTCCCTTTGTGTACCTACTCGGCGGTCAAGAGCATATTTGGAATGGTCGAATCTTGAGCAGGAGTCGCCCGCGCAGAGCTTGAAGTTACACCAGGGGGTTAAGAAAACTCGGCCGATGGGAGCAGAAGAGACGAAATTGCATTCAATTTATGCGATTTTAAAGTATAGCATTAGGCCTTTTATTTTTGTACCCTAAACCTTAGAATAGAGGTCAGCCTTTTTGTTACCGCTTCGAATGATCCTCGCTATGCTGGAGCTGGGTATTGTCAACCACGACGGTCACGTGGCACAGCCGACCCATAAACACAGGCCTCAGGGCCCACCAGAGCTAGGTAGCTTAATCAACTCACTCTTGACACACCCTGACAATTGGTAGTAGCTAAAAAGCGATCCCAGTCGACTTCACAGGCGATTCAAACCATCAAAATATTTTCATTTTGTTCTCTAACCATTGAGGACCGTTGTGCATATACTTTTGCCCATTTGCGCACTTTATCGATTCAAAGCAAGCACTCACAAGGTGAACGAGATGCCGCAGTCAAGAAGCTCCACTCAGCTACAATGCTGGTCAGCGCCCTCGTAACTTCCCTCCAACTGTCCAGTTTCGGTGTCAACTTCCATCGCGCTTCTCATCACGGTATTATTGTTGAGCGACCCCAGAACCTCGGTACCCAGATCCAGGCTATCGGTCGCCTTTGGCGCATTAATCAGATCAACAAAGTGCACTGGTGGGTTCTGCACCAGAGAGATTCTTAAGATGCTTTCATCGACGCACGCAATCTTGAAAAGTACGCCGGAACCTTGGCTGCTGAAGGCAACATCAATGGTTCCATCACTGGGGAGTATCGCACAACGAAGTATACTGGTGGGTTCTGCACCAAAGAGATTCTTACGATGCTTTCATCGACGCGCGCAATCTCGAAAAGTACGCCGGAACCTTAGCTGCTGAAGGCAATATCAATGATTCGATCACTGGCGAGTATCGCATTATCTGCGCCTATGAAATCCTCAGGGTCTATTTGGGTCAGGAAAGCAATCGTTATCCACGCCTTCGAGTTGCTTGGTACAAGATGGACACTGAGAAAGTTAGGAGAGAAGGTTTTTTTTTACACCGCTCTGGCTCGTTTTCTTTTCAGAAACCCAGACAAACAAGACCTTGTTACCCCCGACTCGATCGGTATCATTGCTTCTAGATGGGAGCTTGGGTCAGAGTTGACAATTGCTCATGTCGAACCTGGCCACCCTTCTGCTCCAGTGGACCTTGATCCAAGCAACCCTGGCGGGTGACGTTGTCAAGTGCCAAGGAGCAGGAAGAGGCTTATGCTGAGAACATGCAAGCAAGCTTACGACAACGACAACCAGCGCACGAGCGACGATGTTTTTGAGGAGTCCAATACTTTTCAGGACGAACCTGATGAGGAGGATGGCTTTGGTGGACCAGGTCCTAAAAGGCGAATTTTTGACCTTTCTACTGTGCTTGAATCTGATGATGAGCAACTTGAAGCATCCACTGAAAATGAGGATGTTGAAATGACTGATGCAGGTCCCGCTGGAAACTCTAGCAGACTGGGCAGAAGAAAGCGCACTAGCGAGGTCTCCCCTGGCAAAGGTCTGGCTAGGGATGTGCAGCACGCGAAGAGGAACAAGCTCTAGGTGGAGGATTTGGGCCTAGAATTCGCATGGGCGATCCAGGGACGGTTATCTCGATGGGTATTTGGAACCAGTTTAGGGGTGGCAGAAAAGCTCAAGACTAAAGCTTAGGGTGTAAGAAATAAGAAGCCTAAGGGCTTATCTAAACTCGCATAATGTGACTAAGTTATTTCGTCTCTTATGTCTAGAGGAATCGAGTTTTCTATGACCCTGGGTCCAGTACGGAGGCTCGGCCAGAAAGTCTTGTCTTCCAAGTTGGCGGGTTTCCAGCCTCTTGTAACAGCCCGTCATATTGAAGACTGAGGCACAGTAGCGTCGACTCGTGTTTCTGTTCTTATTATGGATATTTGTTATCATTAATGTCTATAGTCCCTTTCTGACTGTTACATTCAACCTTTCCAGCCTATGTTCCCATGGCCAACTCGTATTGGCAGATTTCCGCTATAGCTGATGTAGATATTGCCATATGTTGTATCAACCAGGTTAGCCTGTTCACTTCCCTTCATAGATAACCTTGGCAAATTATCATATGGCTCCATCGGCAGTCGCTATCTCGTAGTGAGTACCAAGATAGCTGACATACATCTCCACTACCTTCTCTGACACAACTTCAAGACAGCGCTCACACCTCTCCATCCCTTGAAAGACGGGGCGCTCCATAAGATGATAAATCTCCCTCCAGAGCCCTTGACGAAGTCATAGCCGCCACGAACAAACACTCGGCCTGCAACAACATGGCTAAGCCTATGTTTAGAGCAAGATCTAGCAACAGCTTCACCCGTAACCTTGGTAGACGGCCCGTTCACGAGGTCAGACGCTATTGTACCTGCTTTAAGCTGTTCACGGAAATGGTTAAGCTGTTAGCATTGTTACAGCACTTCAGTAGGAATAACACAAACCTCCAAAGGACGTTTAAAACTGTTGATCTGTTCTATACGTAGTAGCTCTGTACTCATAGCACCGTTTGCGCAGAACTTCCTGTCGTCGGCTATCGTTGCTGCTATGGGGAGGCATGCGCACAGCTTCGGAGTTTGGTGTGTGTTAGATGATTTTGGTGGCCGGCTCCTCTTTCAACTCTAGGATACTCTTGAGTGGTATATATCCATTGAGGATCCGGAAGATAGCAGTGATCGCAGGCCACAGACTCCCTTTTTCTTCTTCACCTCAAAGCAAATTCGTAACTTTGCTCCAATTAACACTATCGAAATCGACGATAAGATGTACGATGGGGATCATAAAGAGGTTGTGACTAGTGTACCAACGAAAGTAGACGCTGGCCCGGAAGAGGGTCGTCACCCAGTACATTCACAAACGACAAACGCTCGGCAAGATAAGAAGATTACAGCTATGAGTCCACCTGAGTAATTATAACACGATTCTATTGTTTTAAACCAAATACTAATATGAGTCCCTTAGCCCCGAGAAAGACAGCATTATTGCCGTCATGGGAGTCACCGGTGCTGGGAAAAGCACCTTCATCTCTAAACTGGCAGGAGATCGAGCAGTTGTGGGACATGATCTACAATCATGTAAGTGAATCTACTAGGACTTCCGTACCGAGTGGACAGGGATGCTCATTGCTGCTCAAGGTGCATCTGAAGTTGAGATCTTTCCGATAACGCATCCCAGTGGGCGTCGCGTTTTCCTTGTCGATACACCAGGCTTCGACGATACAAACAAAACAGATACAGAAGTTCTCACCTCTCTCGCGAGCCCCGTGTCTCAAATGTACAAAGATCACGTTGAGCTAAGCAGCATCGTTTACTTGCACCGCATTACCGATGTGAGATTCAACGGGTCCGCAGTCAAGAATTTACGGATGTTTAGGAAGCTCTGTGGTGAGAGATTCTACCCCCGTGTTGTTCTCGCCACAACCATGTGGGAGGATCTGAAAGGTCCTGATATCTCACAAGAGACTGGAATCAATAGAGAGGGGGAGTTGGCGAGCAACGACGACTGGTGGGGACTTATGATCAAGAAGGGAAGTAAGATTTTTAGACATACTGATAACGAGAATTCTGCTTGGGAAATCATTGACCATATTCTGGGTATTGGGGGTCACGACTGGTTAGCCATTCAGCGAGAGATTGTGGAGGAGAACAAGACCCTTGCAGAAACGTCCGCTGGAAAAGAAGTAAACAAGGAGCTTGAGTCGGTGACGGAGAAATGGAAGGAAGAGCTAGAGAATCTCAAAGAGGATCATGAGCTCGCTCTACAGGAAAAGGATGAAGAGGTAGCCATCGAAGTGGAGAAGGAGATGCAGGAGCAACGACAGCACATAGAGCAGGCCATGAACGACAAGATGGCGCTCGGCAAAATGGGATTCGACCAACTTATCGAGGAGAACGAGCGAAGATACAAATCAAGGGTTGCTGACCTGGACGAAAGGGAACGGCGCAACCGCGAGCGTCTTGCCGAAGAGCGTCGTCAAGACCGCGAGGAACAAGCTCGCAGAGAAAGGGTGAAAGACGAACAAATCGCAGAGATCCAGCGACAAAACGAAGCCAGGATGAAGCAGCGTGATCAATATTTTAAGAAAGAGCGCGAGAGGGAAAAGGCAGAGCAGATGCAGAGAAGAGAAGAAGAAAGGCGTGAGAGACGCTAGCTGGAGAAACAGTTCAAAGCGCAACATGAGCAGAACCGAGAACAACAAGAACAAGAGAGGGCATACTTCAAACAGCAACGCGCGCTGGATAAACAACAGCAGCACAAGCTTACCACGGCGCTCAGGCGGAGTGAAACTGAGAGGCAAGAGGCAAGCGAGAGGGAACGCAGTCAGCGTGAGGCAGACGTCTTGTGGTGGCAGCAGAACATGGACGACCAATCTAGACGAATGCAGGACTGCTCTGACTCTACGGTCAGTAATTTGCGTTCCCAGATCGAAAGTCTATCACGAGCAGGAAGCCCGCCGCCATCACTACCTTCAACTACCCCTTACGACTTCGATACTCCTTCTCCTCGACCAAGCTCTCCAGCGCTTTCTTGGGCTTCGGGTGCTTCGCGGGTGACCAATAACTACTACTGTAACTTGATGTAGACATCATCAATAGATCGAGGAGTAACGCTGGGTTGGTTCGGATATATAGACTACATATTCCAGCGAGAGAATATTGTAGGATGAAGAACTTGAGTACGTACAGTAGAGCAGTTCTTTCGATAATCCCAGTTATGTCCACACAGGTCCAAACACTCGCCACTCTTAGCTGTCTTTCAACAGTGTCACCATTCGGCCACGTACCATTGTCTCTTTAAACTCTCGCTATAAGAACTCTCCGTAGTGAGTAGAAGACACATGACCGTGCGTCTAATGAACTTAGCTTGCCTACTCACATGGCAACCTTTGCTTGTGAACCTTGGAGACCCATATGAGAAGTGTTATGTTAACTGTATTCCAGTCTCCATCCGTCAAGTATTTCCAGTCTTATGATAAGAAATAAACTATAATTCCAAGCAAGAACCAAGGACTATATTTTACCAATGTTTTCTCCCTCTCCAATCACCGACTCTCACCAACGTTCGAAACATCTTCATCATGCCAGTCCTCAGATCCATCGCCGACTCGTCGGCATTTGTGCAGGCGACCGAATACCTCCAACGACGAGGCCACCAAAATGACAACGGCTGGGTACACGTGGGCCTGTCGTTCGCCGGCGTCGTCGTCGTCGGTGGTGGCGTCCTCAGCGTAGCGTGGTGGAAGGGTCATAAAGCCAAGAAGAGGATGATCCCAGTTTCTGCAGGTATGATAAGCTGAGTCTTATTCAACTTCCGGTCACATCTCGATAAGGACATCTGAATCAATAACACTGGTAATAGGAGACTCGTGAGAACAACATCTCGCAATGAGTGCAGCTGAGTTCGGATCACACTAAGAGTGCGTCGTTTGTTTGGCAGTCCCTTAGTATCCACATAATAGTCGATCGCCTTTTAACTTGGGCACTCGTGTGGAAGGGAATCTGTTTGATATGGAGAGACGATTTCTATGTATTGCAGGAACCATACTGTTTTGCTCTTTGTGTATCTGGTTGCCATTTGTTGGCATCTTTGAACCGGATGGACCGTGGGAGTCCTGAGCATGGCTACAACTCCGTATCCGTCAGTTGGATGTTGGATAGGATACAGATACTGTTGAATCCAAGCGATTTCCTACACATAATTTCTGCAATAACATTTGCAAGTCGAGTGATGTGTATCCTGATGTGAGACACACAGTGACAAAACTGCGCCCAAATGGGATTCATCCCATGACAGTAGGGCTACTGCTATGACTGATGCATGTATAAGGTGTTTTGCTATGACATGGCAACCAGAGGGGCCTACCTCACTTAGAGTTTCCTGTTCAGAAGCACAATCCCACGATGCTGGGTGTACTTTATCTTTGGGCTTGGTTGACCTGGTACGACAAAAAGTTTCTTTATTTCAAGTCATCTATAAAACCGGATCATCACAGTCTAGAAGCACTTCATCTCTCTTCTCCTCCATACCTCACCGAGCGGGTGGTTTATATTCTGAACTGTTACCACAGGGTATAGTCGCGCCAATGATGACCCCATGAATGAGGCTATCCAGCAGGATGGCACTATTGCTACCCAAGCTGCCCGCTCATATTTAATCATGGTTACTAAGGCACTGCGATCCCTTGTTTTTCACAAATCATTCATTTCTCCCTTTATCTTGTTCATTATATCATTTGCTGGGTTTATCGTTCTTCGATCGCTTTGGTGCATAGCTTGCTGGAAGATTTAGTTAGAGCTGGGTGTCTTGGTTTAGTAGTAGAGCGGTCGGTTTCTCGACTTTGAGACTTTGATGAAAATTTCTGTCTTCGCTGTGGTTTATTACTATCAGAATAAAGATGTTTTCATTTGAACTAGAATATGTGAAACGGAGATCGAATGTCCTCTACCTCAATCACTAAGACGAGGTACCCTTGACATGTAGCTCTTATCGATAAGAGGCGGGGCAGCTGCCTTGAGCATCTACCATCAACTCTTGCGCTATCTATAACCTTTCTGATTCTACATATCACATCAAACGTTTAGGGTCGTCACAATGGAGGCATCGGCTCTCAAAGCATGGGGTACGTTTCTCATTCTAAGTGTCAGTAATCGACAAGCTAACGAATGCGACAGAGTTGGACAACAACGTCCAGTTGGTTGACCCCAAACGCGACGCTCTTTACAACTTTGACCCAGAGGCTCAGAAAGCTATCAACAATGAACAACCGTGGAAGCAAGACCCCAGCCACTTCAAACATGTACGCATAAGCGCCACTGCCCTTATCAAGATGACCATGCACGCCCGCTCCGGTGGCAATCTCGAGGTCATGGGCTTAATGCAAGGCTACACCCACGGCGACACATTCATCGTCACCGACGCATTCCGACTTCCCGTTGAAGGAACAGAGACTCGAGTCAATGCCCAGGACGAAGCGAACGAATATATTGTTGAATATCTCGACCTTTGCCGAGCCCAAGGACGGCAAGAGAACGTAGTGGGCTGGTATCATAGTCATCCAGGCTACGGATGCTGGCTCAGCGGTATCGACGTGGACACCCAAGCCATGCAGCAGCAGTTCCAGGATCCATTCCTTGCTGTTGTGATAGATCCCGACCGCACCATCAACTCCGGCAAAGTCGATATTGGTGGCTTCAGAACCTACCCAGCCGATCACAAGCCCAGCGGTGGCGTCACCTCCGACGGCTTCCAAGCAGTGCCTCTCGCCAAGGCTGCCGAATTCGGTGCTCACGCAAGCCGCTACTACAGCCTCGAGGTCTCCCATTTTAAGAGCTCTCTCGACTCTCACCTCCTGGAGCTCCTTTGGCACAAGTACTGGGTGCAGACGCTCAGCCAGAACCCTCTCATCACAAACCGTGATTACGGCAACAAGCAGATGCTCGATCTGAGTTCCAAGATCAAAGAGGCGACGACAGGCATTACCCGGAACCGAGCAGGCCAAGGTATGATGATGGGTACAAGCACCAAGAGCTCTGATAAAGCGGTAGACAAATTGGTCAAGGAAGCGAACCTGATAGCTTCCAAGGAACAATCAGGTCTTGTTGCGAATCAAGTCAAGGCTAGCCTTTTCAACGACCTCGGGTCAAAGGCGAATCCTACGTCGGAATGAGGCATGATGAGCTGTGTTTATGAGAATGCGTGTAGCATAACGAATCGGCATAGATGGCGTTCAGAGGTCAATAAGCAATCTTTACTTTTCTTTAGACTATTCGGTTTGCACTATGGGAGTTGCTGGTGCTTGTTCAATGGACGACTCTGGCTTGTCCTGTGATGTGCGTGTTTTCTCATGTTGTGTCCAGTCATAAGTGAAAACGCGAATCTTTCCTACCGTGTGTTTCCTAGAGTAGATAAATGGGTGGCAAAGTGACATTCGAGTTCCGCTTATAGCTGTCCACACTAGGATATCTTCACTGATTTGTTTCCATTCTGTCCGGCGGAGACCCGGGCAAGGTGGGTCTAACGGCCGGGCGTAGGATCGTCAACTCTATCAATAAGCGTAAAATGAACGACGACGAAGAGAATGGGATTAGTACTGCCACGATATCATCGTATATCCTAATTAGATAGAAGGCATGGTATTACTATGCGGAGCATGTCTAAGCAGAATCAGTGGATGTCCCGATAGTTCGGAAGTGGAACACAAGAACACGCATAGCAACATATTAACATGTGAGTTATTCAACTTCTTGATTCTGCACCATCACATGGTATTGATGTACATTTCTATGCGGATTTTCAACAGTATTGATTTAGACAGTGTCTCACACTCTCAAGACCTTTATCAGGGTCTGACCATGTCCGTGGGAAGGACGGAGGTGCTGGCCTAGCAACCAAGGCCAAAGATACCCTACAGCTCGACGTAAAAAATACGTTTAATCTAGCATAGGTTACTTAACAAGCAAGGACACGGATATACACCTCTGCATGTTCAGTGTTTACAGTCCTGTCCCTGGTACGGATGGAAGCCTGCATAGTTTGAAGTTATGTGCCCGTGCGGCCATCGGCAGTGCAACCGATGGTAGTCCACAAGAGGGAGATGATGAGTCGATGGGAATCTAGACGCTACGTCTGTGCAACTGAGCACGTTGTGGCTCGGGCTCGACTGGCAACGATTAACCAGTAGCCGAGCACACGACATGCCAGGAGAGGCAAATCGAGGCGTGATAGATTTTGAGGACATCGATCGTTATTATCTAGAATACCTCCAATTCATCTCGTGTCAAAAGTATCTGAGATGCCTATGGTCGGTCCTTTTTTGGCATCAAGAGTCAACCAGGAACAGGTGACAACAATAGAAGAAGAAGAGACGTTCTGTGTGGATGGAAATACTGGGATGGATGCATTGATGCGTTCAGTGGCTCAAAGCTAATACTGACGAAACACACACACAAGACGTCACCCTTGGTTACAGAACCCATTAGCCATCGACGTCTCAGTCTCGGCCTCAGTCTCGGTCGTCCCATCTCACATGTTGAGTTTCCTAGTAATTTACTCGGGGAATTGCCTCGACACCACAGTTCCAACGATGCAAACAAAGAGACAGAACGGAGATTAAACCATCCTGGGAGGCCGATCAATGGTTATGGAGGGTAATTGCTTGACATTTTGGATGGGCACCATGACAGTTAACTAGTTACTCGACACCATCTTTTTCGACAGAATTTCCTAATTGATAGCATCCTGATGCCGATTTTGGTCGTGAAGAGTAACCCTAGACAGGGAGCGTGTATGCGAAAAGGTGAAACTGACGTCGATGTTGCTTTTTTCCTGTCGACAATGTGACGTCATGGACCGCTCACTTTAACGTCGAAGCTAACGAAAAGCTTTGACACGATCGCGGTATTGGTTACGATCATGATCAGCCCAGCCCAGCCCACACGGCAGATTAATTAACTGAGGTCCAGTTTATTCCAGTCTTACCTGTAGGCTATACAGTAGTTCAATACATAGTAGCCTCTAATTTAGGTGAAGAGCAATAACAAAAAGAATCAGGGCAGACACAAGAGTCTGCAAATCAAAACAAACTCGTCAAATTGGACCATTACGTGTCATTGGGTCAAGGAATTGAGTTATGACGATTTCTAGCTCATTCATGAGCTGGGGTTCTTTAGCTGTAAGAGTCCATGATGGCTTGGTATGGCCTAGGTTTTTTTTTATTTTTAATTCAGTGGAGACCTGGGGAGAGCAAACGACAGCTCTAGTTTTTAGTGCTGTCCAAGCAGTAATTAGAGCTCCCAGCTTCTGGGCGGTCTCCAGATCCATTCCAGCCAAGAATATTTATCCTTGTTTTTTGCGACTCCAAGAAGAGATATCGGAGGCTCATCGGCCTGGGTCTGGGTCTGGGCCTGGGTTTGGTTTCAACATCACATCACATCACATCAGCTCAGCTCTGCAGGGTGGTAATTATATCATGATGCAGGTCGTTGGCAGATCATTTTAATCCACCCAAGCGAGAGCCCACTTTAGCAGATCCGGGAAGAGGGTATCGGGAATAAATCAACGAAAGAAAAATATCTGGGAGGATTCAATATCAATCATGTCAGATTCCATTATCGTCGATTCACCAACAAACACAGAGATGTCAGGGTGAAAGGATACACAGGGTTAGACTTGTGCCACTGGTCGATTCTTGGCAATGCAAGCAGTGGTAAACCATACATTTTCCTTCACTTCTCTTTCACTAATGTCTTGAGGTACTGTCTGATCTAGCTTCGATTCAGCGAACCAGGCAGGGGTTAGTGAGACATGTTGCAACATTTGACGGAGGTTTCCCAGGACAACCTGCTTTATAGGCTTATTGTTTCAACAGTTGAATGCAATAGATAATATATCGACAGTAGCAATGAATAGATCCGTGATGAACTGTGGCTTACAATTGTCAACGGCTGTCATTTCATTTCGTTGCTGCTCCTCACGATCCACGGCCGGCATGATCGTCGCCAAGATATCATGACAACAAGGGATAGTGTAAACGCTGAGGCTTGACGGCCACGCCCGCCCTCCAGTTCCCCCCCTTGACGCTATAGAAGTCCTCTGTAATTGGAGATCAAAGTGCTTCATCGGGATGGATAGATGTAACCCTGATTTTTGTCTTCAGCTGCTGCCCTGGCAATATTTCTTCCTTTTCTTACGGTGATGGCACTGTAATAGGATGGGATGGATCGCGGCAGGATGATCTGTATGACCCCTGCTTAGATTAAGAAAATACCCTTGCTAGCCGTAAGGTTCGCTCCGGATTCGTTGTCATAGCTAACAGGGGGGGCCGGCCAGCAAGCAAGAGAGCAGTGCAAGTAATGGACCGTGATTCAATGAACGGATGGGATGCCAATACATTGCAATGCCAGCGTCAATGCTTTCCCCGGGCAGTGCCCAGTGCGTTTGGGTGCCTTGATCCTTAAACCGATAGTGCGGGTAGCGCTGGCGCTCACTGGGGCCTGGCCTGGTTGACAATCGATGGCCGATGACGTCCTCGATCACAGTCGTCCGTCGCCCTTGGCAAACGTCAACGTCACTCCCTTCCAACCACCAAATCTTGCCCGGATCCAGCCAAAACGTGTAACTCAGGGTAATGGGCCAACCTGGGCAGTCCCCATTACTTAATTGTCCCCTTCGTGCCTGCCTCCTGGAACAAAAAGTATATCATATCCAGCCTCTCTCCTGCCTTACACCAGAGTCCTCTTTCCTCATTTCATCACCAATACCAACCTACCTAATACAATACCCCCCAACTGCTTTGTGATACCCATCCCCTAGGATACCAAACAACAAACAGCTTTTTCCCTTTCATCACCTACGTTACGCTACGCTACGAAACGCCACGTCTAAAACATCCCTCTCATAATAAGATCGGCTCTTGCATCTCATCGCATCGTCTCTTATTTCATACATCAACTCTTCTAGAGTCATCAACTTAAAGGTCATACTTTTCGGTGGCATAACGACTTAATAACGAGATACCCCATACACCATTGCCTAACATGTCTACCGGTGCAAACGTCAACAAACCCACAAACGTCAAGACAAAGGAGGCCGATGTCAACCGCAAGCTCCAGGTTTACGGCATCATCTCCGCTTTCCAAAACGGCAAGGTCCCTTCAGTAAGTAATATCGATAAGTCAATATCTATCATGTTCGCATACTAACGCATCCTCCTCCAGAACGATCAAATCGATGTCGCCCTAAGCAGTTTCCTCGCCTCTCGCGCCCTCTCTGGCCGCCACGAGAACTTGTCCACCGAGGGTCAGGAGCTCGTCAAGGATGCTGCCGACGCTATCAAGCAAGCCAAGTACCTTCTCCTTTCCAAGAACGAGGGCAACTTGATCCAGGACTTCATCTACCAAACTACTCAGTTCGACCCCAAGAGTGTCAACACACCCAACGCTCCTGTCAGCAAGGATGTTGCCAAGCAGGACGGTGACCAGGCCCTTGAGGGTTTGAGGACTCTCGGTCAGCTTCTCATCACCAACGGTCAGTTCCGAAAGCTTCTCTCCGATGCTACTGTTCTCTTCCGCGACATGGCTGGTGATGCCGCTACCAACGCTGCTGCCCGTGTTCGCCCCTCTCAGGAGAAGCTCGAGCAGCTGGACGAGCCTGCTCAGGACAATGTCTGGCACGAGGCCCCTGATTTCTCCAAGGAGAACTTCAAGCAACAGGCCAAGGGTATCTACAGCGGCAACCCCAGGCAGGATGCTAAGGACATCGCTGCCGCTGGTATCAACTCTGCTGCTCCTGGACAGCAGCAACCCGTTCAGCGCGATCAGCAGGGTAACCTCCAGCCCAACCAGCAAGGCATGAACAACCCTCAGGTCACCACTGGCACCCAGTCTGGCAACATTCCTTCCACCTCTGGCGCACCTACTGATGCCGCTCGTGACGCTGCTCGCCAGACCGACCCCCAGGCTGGCAAGAGTGCCGCCAAGCAGGTTGCCGAGCAGAAGCTCGACAACAAGGTCGACCCTGAGACCAAGGAGAACATCCTCCGGCGCAACGAGGAGTACCGCCGCAAGGCCAACGACTACTTCAACAAGAAGATGCCTCAGGAGCGCAAGGACCAGACTATCTGGCGCCTCAAGAAGATGATTCTTGAGTGCCAGCAGCACGAGGACTACTCCCAGGCCATCCAGACTCTCCTCCGTCTGGCTGAGACCTACAGCCGCCACGGTCGCACCGTTGGCCAGGGATCTACCAACACTGCTAAGGACGCCCGTGGTGGTCTCGGTGCCGCCGAGCGCGACCTCCGCACTATCATTGAGCGATTCGCCAACGGTACCTCTACCGAGGACCTCTGGGAGGCTATTGGCCAGATCTACAAGGACGCTGATAACGACCGCGAGCTCAAGGACTGGTTCAAGTCTATGGACTCGTACATCCGCCGATGCCTCCTTCAGCAGGGCTACATTCTGGAGGATCAGTCCACCCGTGAGTGGGATCAGCTCTACGATCAGGGTCGATACCTCCTCCGCAACAAGTACCGCGGCCACACTGACCGTATTGTTGACGAGATCAAGTTCCTCGCCGACCAGTTCGACCAGGACCCTCAGAACCACGCCTTTGCTCAGTCTTTGACAAAGCTGTTCAAGGACCTTGGTAACGACCAGGACGGCAAGCCTGTCTTCAAGCCCCATCTGCTCAAGGACTTGAGGGATGTCATTATCCCTGCTGCCCTGGAGAACATTGCCTACGTCCCCATTCCCCGAATTGAGTACACTGATTCTCAGTTCGATGCTGTCATCGAGAACCTTGTCCTCGAGAGTGACAACTTTGCTCCCAACGTCTTGGAGGTTTCCAGCGAGCACTACTTCCGCTGGGGCCGCAAGAAGATTGCCAACAAGAACCACCAGACCATGGAGGTCAAGGTTGCTGGCATCCAGATGGATCTCCGTGACGTGAGCTACTACGTCAACCGCAAGCAGGGGTTCCCATCTATCACCGATAAGGGTGTTGTTGACATCGTCCTCCCCGGCGATGGCTTTTCCTTTAAGATGAAGGTCTCCACCGCCGACAAGAAGGATCGCCAGAACTACTTCAAGGTCGAGAAGGTTGACGTTGATTTTGAGAAGATCCAGATCAAGGTCAAGAAGTCCAACCACAAGTTGCTCTTCTCTGTGTTGAAGCCCATCATGCTCAAGGTCATTAGAGCCCCTCTGCAGAAGGCTGTTGAGAAGTCTATCAAGGACCAGTGCAACAAGCTTGACCAGATTTTCTACCAGATGAAGCAGGAGGCCGACCGTGCTACTGCTGAGGCCAAGAACAACCCTGAGAACGCTCCCAACATCTACAACCGCTACTACAACGCCGCTCAGAAGCAGTTCACACAGAAGAAGCAGAAGGCTCAGGAAGTCGCTTCCGACAAGAAGGCCAACATTGCCATGACCAAGGAGGACAGCATCTTCCCCAACATCGACCTTCCTGGTGGCATCAGCACCAAGGCCACCGAGTACAAGGAGCTTTCCCGCAAGGGTGACAAGTGGGAGAGCCCTGTCTTCTCCATTGGCTCTGCCAAGAAGAGCACCGACATTCCTTCTCCTCCCAAGATCCAGCGCAAGGCCCACCCTGTCTCCAACCTTGGTCCTAAGAACACTAGTTCTGACTACGACTTCTACCCTGCCGGTAACGGCCACCAGCAGGCTGGTAACGGTGCCATGAACGGCAACGGTTACGTCGACGGTATGAACGGTGGTGTTCACAGCAAGCACCTTGCTGGCAACGGCCTCGGAAACGGCCTCAGCAATGGCCAGCCTGGCTATGGCGGACAGAACCTCCCCATCGGACAGGCCCCTATGGCTGGTCAGACCATGAACACTGTTTAGAATCCTTGTGATGAAGATGCCAACTAGGCAGAGAAATAATCGTGGAGGATTGTTGTTGTTATACCCATGCTCATGCACTTGAGTTGTCTTTATTCTCTTTGTTTTTGATACCACTTCGGGAGCAACGACGATGGGCGGATAAAGCACAAAACTGTGCTTGGTTAAGAAAAACCACAGGTTTATTAATTCGTAAAGTAACGGCCGTTTCCTTTGTTTGAGGGTATACACGATTGGTTGATAGTTGAAATTGATTCTTTTACCTTAATATTCTATGATTTGAATGTGAATTTTACCTGCTTATTGATAGTTAAGTGTAAATTAATGGTGAACGATGAGGCAAATATGAAGCTATAGTAAATAGTAATGACAGCCATGATAGCTATGAGATGAGCCGCAGTGATGGAAGTGGGGTCAGTAGTACATAAGAGGTTTAGTGACGTACAGCCTCAAGACGACGTCACCGTGGAGGGACGAGTTACCGTGCATCTCGCCCTTACAGGAAAGGAAGCATTCACTATATGTTGGACGACCTACCTAAACTAGAAAAAAAAGGTAGTGAAACTTGGGCTGTTGCTCATCCTATTCAGTGACATTCATCTACCTAAATCTTGCTTGCATAATCACTGACAAGTACAAGTCATAACAAACACTTTGTTGTCACCACCAAAAATCTTTTATTTTAACTTTACTTCTTCCTCTTTCATTCTCATCTTTTCCTGCACATCAACAGATCAAGTCCTCTACATGAGGCATAGTACACCATGGCGTCTGTGACTCTGGCGCCCGAGCAGCTACACGCTCTGTTTGACATTCTCACACATCACGAAACATACGCCGAAATTCAAGGCTTCAAGTCACCAGACGCTATCACAGGCTATGGTTTTCCCTTTACAAGAAAACCTGTTGAGCCACAGTCTACGCCGAGTGTCCCTTCCACTTCAGGATGGAGAAGTTGGGCTGGAACCCCCTCGAACTCAAGACCCGGGACGCCCAAAGGCAAAGATGGAAAGGATGCGAAAGAGCCAGTCAGCAAGGGAGATGACGACAACATGCCTTCCACAGCGCCTATTCTTCAAGCGATGCTCACGAGATTCATCTTAAAGCTTCCCGGTATCAAAGATCTACCTCGAGAGTTCTGGTCTGTTCGAGTGCAGGGCTTGTTGATGAGACTTGGAGAAGCTGAGCTGTCGGAGAGCTACGATAAGGGCGCCTTGGGCACGAGAAAGGTGTTGGCGACAGGTTCAAGCGGCTTGCTTGAGATGGTCAGTCGAGGAGTTTTGGGTGGTGTCAAGCGAACACATCTTTCAGACAAATCTTCGGAGAAAAAGAACGGCACGAAAGTTGCGTACGATCGCACCAAGGCTACGGATTTAGTCAAGGCTTGGGACGACGTTGTCGAGGGGTTGGTATATGGGGATTTGGTGGATGAAATGTTTGATCACTTCAGCAAAACCTCTGATCTCGAAAGCCATTCTCCTGTCATCGGTGCAGCGGCAGAATATGCCATCATCCAGTACGTTCTACTCTATGAAGATTCCTGGCTACTCTCAGCTAACCAGATCACAGCCTTGCCACTTTTATTCATCACATATTCGTCCTCTCCCCTGAAGGTCAATATCTTCTCAAGCTTCTCGAGAACATTCACAACCTCATCCCCTACAAAATGATCAAGCAGACGCTACGGATGGGCAATGCTGCTAGTATGATTAACGGCATGATGCGCCTACTCCTTGCCAAGCTGAGCGTTACGAGCGTTACCAACTGGATCGGATTGACTGCCAACGCCGATGATGGTATGAACCTCTTGCAGCGCATCATTTCACTGGTCCTGTCTTGGGATGCTGGAGAGTTTCGCAAGAGTGCGGATAAAGTTGAAAAAGCCAAGGATAGGCCTAGCGATGAGATGCTTGAGGCAATTCGTCAGTACATTGCTCTTAGTCGTGATGAGCATAAGACTGTCAGACACGCCAGTGAGGAGCACGCTCAGTCTATTATCACAGCTATCTTCAACGGCTCCAACCCAGTCTTGTCGACTCAACTCGATGACCAGAAGCACGCACAATGTCTTGAATATTACTCCGCCCTTCTCTCTGTCCGTGACCGCGAGAGCATAACAACAGCCTTCTGTCGCCAACCTCCCGATCTATTCACTGCAACAATCAAGGATTTATTCGCGGCATATGAGCCTATGATCCGTATGGTGCACTCCCAAATAGATTTACGCGAGCACATGGAGTCGGCACAATTATTCATCGACGAGTTTATCAAGACCAGCAAACCGAAGGAGTCGGGCAATTTGCCGACTGTGGATGACTATGTTGGTCTATTCATGAGGAACCGGGAGCTCATGTACAGGTGGGTTCACGCATTTGCAAAGTCCTGTCCCGATGTCTGGAAAGAGATGAAGAAATGGACACAAGACGCTGTTCTCAAATTCCGTCAGGAGCGGAAGTCTGTGAACAAGGATAACGTGGACAAGAATGAGAACTCGGAAAAGACAAATGGTACGGTGGAAATGAGTACTATGGACGAGAAGCTCAATAAGCTGTTCCAGTCTGTCCCCGAGAAGTCTCAGAGGGACATACTAAATGCTTTGGACAACCACGCCGCATACCTTGCACAAGTCGAGGCTCTCTCTATGTGTCGTCTCCAGCGCCTCATCGACTCTGACGACTCAGACTCTGGTAACATGTCAGGTCCCGGCATGTATCTTTCGCGCTGGCAAAGTCTTCTCGAAGCCACGCCCATCACACCCGCTACACCCAAGGGACCAGTCCGACATGGAAAGGATGTCAAGAATGCCATCACCATGGGTAAGATCGGAGTCGAAGGTACGGAAGAGGGGAGGGAGCAGGCGCTTCAAGCAGCAAAGGAGGAAGCGGAGGAGGGACCTGAAGCGCCTAATGTGGACGTTGTGGTTGGAGCAATGGTGGACGGGTTTCGAAAGCTACTGCAAGAGACGAAGTAATGTGAGATGATATGGTCACCGACATATTTCACGGGACGGATAGAGGCAATAAAGGATACAGTAAAGTGGGATATGAGCATAAAGAGTTGATAGCAAATGTTCTCCAAATTAAGATAATGTCTGATAATGAACCCTTTGATACATGTCAATCCGTTGGTATCTGCTATACATGGCCTTCCCTCTTAGCAGCAAGTCTCTGGAATAACGAGCTACTTCGTCCTTGAGAGTTTCCCGAGTCTAATTCCATGACAGAATGCGTTGACCTTTGTCATCCAAAATTGTGAGCTTTCACGACGTTCCTTCCACATCACTCCCAATAGTCGTGTGCGTTATTCTCGCGAGAATCTGTCCCCCGTATATTCATCACTTGTTCGAAAGCATCACCCAATACCGATCAGGTCTGTGAATTGGCTTGAATCCGCCCGAAGACTTTCACCGAGCAGTTTTCCGGCCTCGTCAAGTTATATCGTCTAGGAGAACGATCTCGAACCGGATCTCCTCTGCTTCTACAAGGCGAAGCACTCCTCGCTCTAGCACCGCCAATTTCGCGCGATCGGGTAAAGAGACTCCTTTGTGCACGAGGGAACATGTTTCGTGGTCGCTCACCGCCTTCAAGTACATCGATTGGCGCTTCTATCACCGGAGTCGCGGGAAGAGGCTTGCTGACATTGATGTCCCTGAGTGGATTCTTCTTTTGGTTGTGAGCACTCATAGTCCTGGCGAAACCGACGATAGCGGCTGTTGCTCCTTCGGGACAGTCTTCCATCTGGCCTACTCGATAGGCGAGGCCGTCTAGAAGATCGTCAATCTCTGCCGATATGCCTGCTGATGATGTCGATTCTATGTTTGTGAGATCGATGTGGTCAACGCCCTTCATATCCTCGTCGTCGGGGATGACTTCTATGTCTGAATCGTCAGGGAGGATATCGCCAAAGTCATAGTCTTGCGGATCGAAGATTGGTTGAGCTTCTGGTTGAGCTTGGCCTGGACGGCGAAGATGTTCGGGTAGCGGGCGAAGAATATACTCTTTCTTGATAAGTCGGTCCCTCCAGAGCAGTCTGATTGTTATTCCAGTCGTTTGTGACAGTTTTTGTACCAAAGATTTGCAAGGTCGACAGTGCTTTCGAGAGAAGTAAACTTCGAAAATTGGCCGAGTACCATCTTCCCAACGAACAAGCCGAAGCTTGTGAAGATGCTCCATAGTAACATTGTCAAAGTCTTTGGTGATTCCGAAAATCTCAAGAAGCACACAGATGCCGTGAACCGCCAGTTTGACTTCAACATGAGATCCCAGAAAGATACCATCAGTATCGTTCCCAGCAACTCGACCAGGGTTGTCGAAAGGTCTTCTCATGTTCATACCAAGGGACTTACCCATGGCTACTACTCGTCTCGTCCAAACGTCATTTGGCAGTACACCTTTCTTCCTGTCGAGGAGATCGCCGAATTTTCCAAGGCCATGACCTGATTCGGCGGCAGCTAGAACGATACGCTGTGATTGAGGTGTTGCAACGGCAATAAAGCCCGTAGTCTTGTTTTCCAGTTGCCTCACAAGTTTCGATCGAGTCACGTAGGCCTTTGCTCTCTGGTGGCTGAATTTGAAGGAGATATTAGCTCCAAGCACCTGGACGGTAAGAGTCGTATCTTCTGGGTCGGTTATATGGTAGAAGAATATGAGTGGTGATGATTTGCTGATAGATGACACAAATGTTGGAAGTACTTCTGCAACTTCCTCAGAGCTTTGCACATTTGACGAGGATAGGTTTGTAATGAACGACATGTTTGACAGTGAAGAGTGATATCTGAGTGAGTGAAAGTGAGTTTCTTGAATGAGATGAAAGGTAGGAGTTGAAGCACACTTACAGCTCACTCCGTTTAGCACAATAAGCTTAGGATAGAATGCGGATCACCGAGAGCATCGTGATTCAGAATATCTTTCTCGCTCATAGAATTCCGATAAACGTGCTCACTTTTGGCGCACTGGGGGTCCTCCAAGATGAATATCTAACAGAGGAGTTCTCAACACCACGCTCATAACTGACGATGCGAAGAAATACTGAGACAGTGTAGCATGTGCAACTTGACAAGTAATAGCCGTGGGTATGTTTCTCAGTTGCGAGAAATAGCTGCTTGAAAGAAGCTCATTCACAGAAGCACACGATCCAGCACGATAGCCTCACTTCGCCAGAGTTGTAAGATGCATCGACGGGCGACGATAAAGAATTTGACAAGTCCGAGATACTCCTATCGAACAAAGTAAATATAATAAACTCAAAAGGTGTGCTCAGAACAAACACCGATGCTCAGGATGACTCCCCAGAAGGAGGCAGAGTGTGATGTGTGGGAGAGATTGATGAGATCTCACGAAGGGAAGGATATGAAAGAGGGGCAAAGCAGAACATATTTCTGGTATACTCCATACCAAGGCAGGCAGTTGCCCAAATCACAACATACACAAGCACATTCACAAATGAATCGACCATAGGATGAACGACAAGTTGGACGGGTCCAATTTGACCAAACCGAATGACCCAGAGTCAGGGGAATCTCATTCATACATGACAAAATCTATGACCCAACGCCCAAATCCATTGCCATTGCTACCATTGACCGGGTAAAGAACCGCCAGACTTTTTGTTCGAGTTAATTTGATTGAAGAGGACTAAATTTACTCGTCATCCTCCTCCTCCTCGGCCTCAGCGGTGGTCTGGGCGATACGGTCCAAATCACGCTGACCGGCCTGGGTGATGCGGCGGCCACCCTTCTCCTCGTCCTGCTCAAGGACACCGATCTTCTCAAGAGCCTGCATGACCTTTCGGTCAACGGAGCCGGAAGCATCGACGTGCTTGGAGGGACGGCTGCCTCGGTTCTTGGCGGTACCGTGGACCTTGCGGAGACGGCCGACACCGACGGTCTTGCGGAGGTAGACGTGGCGGGCGATGGAAGCAGCACGGACGTAGAACCAGTCAATGTCCTGGGGAGGGAGCTCCTTAGCAGGACCAGTCTTGACGGTGTCGACCCAACCTGTAACAATCAGTATTGAATTTCTAGGATTGAGAAAAGTTATGGGGTCTTACCAGGGATGGGAAGCTTGCCCTGACGCTTCAGGAAAGCAGAGTAGGCAGTGATGAACTTCTGCGCCTGCAGTCACAAACCCATTAGCATGATTCCGTCGTCAGAAGTCTTTCGACTCCCTCGCGCCTGCTCCTCAATCCCATTTGTACCCAGCCCTTCAGCGCATAGCGACCGACACAGCGTTTAGTATTAAACATGTAATATTTTCCCGCTGAGCCAGCGCCATCGCGGGGGGGCAAGCGGTTCTCGTGGAAATTGTGTTGCCAAGTCGTCGAGTAGAGATCGGGGGATATTTTAGGAATAATCGATTCCTTCGTTCCTGTGATTTTTTTAGGGAGTACCTACATCGACATCGCGAACGGTAACTCCGCCGGCCATTTTTGCGGTATTGTTGGGTGGTTGGGTGGGTGGAGGGAGATTGGTCGTTGGTGAGGTTGTCGAAGCGTCGCGATAGTTGAGCTCCAAGTTCAATCGATTTGCTAGAATTGGTGCTCGATTTTTTCGCGGTAGGGTTTTACGGCCCTAGATAGACCCACTTCGAGAATACAGTCAGAGTGTACCGTAAAGACTGTTATTCATACTGTAATGCAAGGTGGATCATCCTCGGAGAATATCACCAATACACATTGGATGCAACCAAATTAGGAAATGTTCGTGTAAGTAACCGATGACTGCATATTATCTATTTCATGCTGTACTACTGGCCTTTGACGACTCCATGATTTTGCGCAGACAATACATGTTCCCTTTAAGAAATCCTCCACTCTTCATTATCAATAGGCGAAGCATAAGCGACGGCATGTTTATGGCAAAGCAATCACATCAGAGGGTCATCAAATATGCGGAAGAAGAAAAAAAGCTTTGATTCTAGTAAAAACTATCATAAACAATCCAGGTATCAATTCTATCCGTCTAACGCGATGCGAAAAAAGCATTATTATGTCCAAATCCAACTCAGCAGTATCCACCTGAGAAGAAACCAATTTCACCACATTTTCTTCCACTAGTTGCTTTAGGCCCATTTGGCGAGAATAGCCATAACAGCAACACCAAATGCAACACAAGCAAAGGCCAGCAAGAGGATCTTGATTGGGGCCTTGCGCATATAGGGGTTGAACATGAACTCATGAGCAAGGAGCTCAACCAGACCAGTGTACATGAGAATACCAGCGCTGATAGCGTCGAAAATACCATTGATAAGCTTCTGGTCGCTGGCATTGTTAGGCTTGGCTCCTATGCCAGCAGCAATACCAATGGGAGTCGACAGAGCGAAAATTAATCCGAGAAGGTAAGGCATCCACTGTCGGTTACTGGGCCAAGGAGCAACGGCCAGACGCGAACCAAGACCGAGACCCTCGAACATCTGGTGAAAGACAAGGACGATCAGAAGAACGGTGAGCTCATCAGAGGCAATAGTTCCGAGAGTGAGACCAATGAAGATGCTGTGGAACACAACTCCGAACTCGAGAATGAAGATAGCGAGAAGTTGACCAGCGAGTCCACCCTGTGCATCGCCCTCCTTGTGCTCGCGGCCATGAGCAAGGTGCTCATCACCTCCTGGAGCGTAACCAGACCCCCTACGGTCACCGTTCTCAATGTCGGAGCTAGGTTGCTTCTTAGCAATGATCTCCATAGCAGGGTCGAGCTCGTCAGAGTGGTTGTGCTCCATATCGGCATTGCTGAGACGAGCGGCGAGCATTTCGACAAAGAACATGACAATAACGGTCATGAGGGCGATTGCTTCAGCCCAATCGTAGCCACCCAGACGCTCCTCAAGACATTCGTCGCCCAAATTCTCGACGGCGGGGACCAGAAGATGCATGAAAGCCGTCGCTATAATAACACCAGTACCGACGAATTTGCAGATAAAGAAGGTGAGCTTGGGCACGGGAATCGTCTTCTGTCGCGCCAGGAAAATGGGCAGGATAGCACCAACGAGAGAAGAGGCCATGATGATGAAGATGGCACCGATTCGGAGACCTCTACGGCCGAGATCGACAGCCTCGCCATTGCACTCTGCTGCGTCGGCCATTATGTCGAGAGAAAGATGTTGAGGGAAGGAATGCGGTATGTGAAGGATAAGACGATGAGAGTAGTCTTATGTATGAGATGTAAGACCCAGAAAAGATGCGCGGGTCAGTAGGTAGGCTAGGTTGCGGGCCGTAAGGTGAGGTAAGGTAGTAGTCGAAAGCGATGTCGTCAAATGCCAAGACGTAAAGTTGTACAGCCAAGGATTATCTCGATCTTTGTATCCCAAACAGGAAGCGACCAAGGGTAATCGTGCTGTATGATTCGGAAGAGACCAGGACGCCAAGACGCGAACTAGTACAAATTGCTGCGAAATGTTTTACTGCTATGCCTGTAGCTGATGCTGCTGAAGGATTCAACTCGAATGAACCAGCGAGTTGATATCCTTTTTTATAAGTTGGCGACAAAAATCCCTTGACGTGCGAGTCGAGTGAAGGGAAATTGAAAAAAGTCGCGACGAACCTTGATGGGCGCCGAGTCGTCTTAAGGAAAGTGGGCAAAAAGAGGGTGCCGTCGAACCGATTTTCGCTGTTAACTTTAGCTATCGCTCTTCTAGCCTTGTAAGCACAGGGCAGAACCCAGCTTTGTTTAACGGACGGAAGCGAGGTGCCGAGAGATGCGTCGCCTAGATTTGTTCGAGCCGCACGCGTGGGATGGTTAATACTGGAGAGTGGGTTTTCTGTCTAGGACCAGGGGTATGTTAGATATCATAGGCTTGGTTATAAATGGTGAAAAGCAATGGTGATGGTCTGAGTTTACGCTTAGAATAACCTTGAAAACAACGACATTGTTGGATTGCGTGAGCAATATATTGATTACTAGTGCAGTTCTGTTGTAACTGAGCAGCGATGTCTGTACCAGCTGATGACAAAAGCATTTTTCCTCTATAGCAATAGCATAAACCCAATTATTAATCACATCTAACTCGTGATGACTTTCCTCTATATACTGTCAGACATTCACCTCGGAATTCCCGCTACACTTCCATGCATATTGACGTCCCAAGGACATGGAACTCGGCAACTGCCACATTCCTTGGCGAGTATGACATGGTCCACCATGACCAACTGTGTGAGTGCTACTTGAGACACGAGACGTGATATTAACATTATCACAATCTCAATGAGCTTTTGAGGGAAAAAGCAACACGGAGCTGGTGGTGAGTTTCTGGTGCGAAGTGGGAGTGGGTCAGTTTAAGGTGAGGACCTTGATGGACAGTTTAGCCTCATTAAGTGGACGGCTAGCCGCTAGCGCCGTTGGAGAAGTTTCTGAACTGTGGCTAATATATGTGCTTATCTCGAGATATTCATATTCTATTGTTAAACTAGAATTTTCTCATAGATATCCTAGTCTCATGTATGATCATTTCAAGTTTTGTTTAACTCGTGATGTAAACTTACATTTTTTACACATTTGTCACGATTACAGACCCAAATAACGTCAAAAGAGCCTCAAGCATAAAGTGTGGCGTCATCCTTGCATATTCAATCTAGCATATGTCATTGGCTGTCAGCTTTGGTCAGCCACATTCGAGAATTCCGAAGATCGTCAAGGCCATCAAGGTTCTCAGTTTATGGGCCTCAACTCTTATCCATGAAAACCACCCACGCAATTGCAACCACCAAAAGGCCTCTCGATCGGCTCTGACGGCAACATTAGACCCTGCAGTTTGACCGAAGGAGTCAATTTGAGACAAACACACCAATGCACCTGTTGATATATCGTCTGTCAAGGGGGTCATCGGGCAACCCAATATTACTACGTAGCTGAGGCTGTCAATGAACATCAAACTCAACATTGTTCTACATGTTTAGTACAGTAAAATGTGAGCTGAGTGGCAACTCTCATCATCAATTCCAAATCTATATATGGACTCCCCGAAATCTAATACCTCAACCCGTAACGCCAATAATATGCTTAAGCCCATGATCGTACTGTACAGTTAACCTCAGCAATGTTAAACTTTCGAGGCTCCAATCAACCCCCACAAGCTAACCACTAACCGTCCTCCCCGTTAATATTCCCGTTTGGCATGCTCCGAGCTTCCATGTCCACCGTTGCTAGACCCTATCTTGCATCATATGTATGAGCTACCACATAGTCCTGTTGTTCGTCATGTCCACCATGATCCTACGGCCCGACTGCAGTAGTGGCATGGTTTCACGCCATGTCTTTATGATGAAAATTGGATTTCCAATCCGAGCGTTCGGAAAGGCTTGTCGAGCTTCCTCAGGTCGATGCCACTACCCAAGCTGAACAAGAGTGACTTGACCCGCCCTTCCCACAGCACCCCTATTCGCATATTTTGGTCCAGGCGGGTTTTGAGCACTCCAGCGTACCTCTCTTCTCCGGGCTTTTCGGGTTCTATCTCTTCTTTGGGAGGCGGAGGAGGCGGCGGTGGTTTGACTGCAACTGGTTCGGGATCATCCAGACGCCATTCCAGCTTGGCTTGGAAGCTGCGCTCCTTTGGCCGTTTCTCTTCTGGGTTTTCTTCGATAACCACTTTCTCGTCTAGAACCGGTTCGTCGTCGATGACCGGTCGTGTGAATGGCTTCCGCCAAAGTTCCATACCAATTGCCCAAGCGCTTTCGTAGCTGAAGACATTGAACTCCATCCTAGTGGCGAGACTGCAATGCCTGCCAGCTACTACAGCATAACTTGCACTAATGTTGCCCATCAAGGGGTTCAAAGTCAGTGTCGCGGATAAAGGTGTCCCCTTGTGTGCAGGTAAAGTCGCGAACCGGGTTCCCACACTGATTCCTCCCGACTTGTTGAGCGTGCCGTAATAGATTTCTCCACCGGTACTGAACCGCCCGTAGATTCTCTCCTTATCACTCTCGGCAGGAGCTTGGTCTTCCGGCTTCTCGGCATCACCACCGAAATTATACACACCCCTGAATCCGAGCAATCCTCCGTCCGAGGATGCTAGACCTTCGAGCGCATACTTTCCCACGTCATATTGCGCCAGGCCCAGTACTGTGCCGCCATTCTTAAGGTGCTGCGCAGAAACAGCACTGAGCTGGACCTGAAGCGCGGGTGACAATCGTTTAACGACCAGAGCTTCGAGGAGGGACTGTGGCAGGTAGAGTCGACCGTATAGTAGGGATGATTCCGGCTTGTCCTTTGATGTTTGTAGAAAAGGATTGGTTCGGTGGGGAAGTTCGGCGAGGGGTTTGTATGAGCGTAGAAGCTCTGGCAGATTGACCTTTTCCGTCTGCGGTGTCAAGAGAAGTCGAAGCGGGACTGATGAGAAGAGGTATGAGATGGAGCCGTCGACAATTCCTACTGAACCGAGCTGGTAGGATGTCGCAAAATTAGTACTCGCGAGGGAGGAGAGCGTGAGTCGTAACCCTAGAGGGGTTTGAAAGTTAAGAAGGGCTGTAGATTACATCGTTAGTACAGGCCAGAGCTCGAGTTGATGCCGGGGTCTTACCATCACTGGTCACATTCAAAGCGGCATAGGAGTTGTCGCGATTCCACCCAGTAGCTTCGTAGAAGGCGCTGTGGACATAGTCCATGAACTCGCGCATGTCAAGGGTCGATTATCATGCCTCCAGAGAGCGACGATTCGTCACTCTGGAAGCTAAGGTTTTCTGTTGAGTTAGATGCTCAGATAATAAGTGACGAAGGTCAAGCTTGTGTTTGGGTTGAGGCGGGAAAATGTCGGCAACCTGTCATTACACTTACCCTATACCTCTCAAAGACTGGTCTGCGAATTGCATCACCAACATAGCAAATGAGAATATGGCAGAGTTGGTATTTGTGGAATTTTTTGTCTTTGATTTCAAATAGCCTGTGTTTCTCCGTATCTAGCTTTATAGACAAATTCGTGTTAATAATGTTGGGTCGGGTCACGACATAGCTGTGGTCGTTGAGATCGAACAAGAGCAAGCACATTCACATACTGACATCAAACAACCAAGACCAAACGGAGTAAACGACAAAAAGCCAAATAAGGTGACATATCAATGCTTATTGCCAGTATTATGCTTTCTTACTTCAAGCCACTTGAGCTAAATAGTACATGAGTAGAGCTCAACATCAAGGACGACATGTAGAATTCTACAGAGGAGCACTAGGCAACTAAGATATCTAGCTCAAACTCGGCAAATACCCTTCACGTTATTTAATTCTCATGAAGAGCAAACAAAAGGGAACGAAACACTGCCAAGATCAGAAGGTGATGTGTAAGTTTACCACCGAACACAGTTATGTGCTCTATGAATCTCACAAACGGTCGTCCTTCGTGAGCCTTATGCCAACTTCCACGCCAGGATAATCATGACAGCCACCAAAACTTCTGAGCAAAAAAATCACAATGAGCAGCAAAAGAAAGACGATTCTCCGGTGCGGGGAATCGAACCCCGCTCGCCGCGGATTTCCATTAGATGAAAACGCGGAATGATAACCGATACACCACACCGGATGTGATTTGATGAGAAAAGTAAGAAGCAATGTCGTTTATAAAATCATCATGAATCATCGTTTAGCGCCGGATCTGAAGTGGATACATGATCTACCTCAGATTTAGATAAACATGAGATCGACTCCGAGTAAGAATTACTTTGACAATGAATTTGTCTCTTGTTCTACAATCAATTGACCCATAAAACTGAGATGTCTTTTCAAACACGTATATGAGGAGTTTGAGGTTCTGAGGTTTGGCATAACTTGACTCTATAGCATAAGGGACAAAATGCTCCGGTCACTTTATTACTTCTTGGGTCCACTCTGGATTTGTTTTCTGTACCCTAAGCTTAGGTCTTGGGTTTTCCATCACTCCGTGGAAGACAAAGCAGTCTCCCCGATATCAAAACTTCTGGAGAAGACAAGGGGCCAGCTGCTACCCACTTCCTTGCAACTCAGTTGTGTCCACAGCCTCACAATGGCAAACGAAGTGTTGAGCCGTCTAGAGCCGCATAGTCCAGTTGGCGTACACTACTATTTCCGTCACCAAACGGGCTATAACAAGAACTATTCCCGTAGAGGCTCATTCATTACACTAGCAATGAGGCCTTATATTAGTCTGCCTCAATGACCGCTATAAACCCGTTCGCCGCAACCCTCCCTAGCATTGGCTTAGTTTGTGAATGCCACTGGCGGGAACTAGAGCTACTTCGTAGTAGTCCATATCAAAAGAGTTTCAGAACACCAGCCCCAAGGAGTCGGGTCATGTTGGTGGAAGTGGCGTTTTTATTCGGGAGGAGTGAAGCCCTTGTCTCATCTCGTGCATGAGACATTGTCGTTGCAGAATCCGGGGAAGCGACACATTTCTCCAGTCATTTTCTGAAGCCTTCAAGTAAAACTCCTATTCGCTTAAGGATATGCCTGCGTCATTAACCCTGTATTGTAGTCAAGCCTCTTTACGGAGGTTTTCGTCCCATCGCCTGCAAGCGGAGCTGAACTATACAAGCGTAGACTTTAGCTTGTGGCTTACACGTCGTTAGTTCTTTCTGTACCAGCACGCCTCATTGCCATACAAAGTCAAGCAGAGTAGAAACTCGGAACCGAGTAAACTTATCGAGGAGAATTCAGAGCTTGCCTGGTGGTAGTGAGGATAGCAATCATCAAAAAGGAAAACGCACTGCTGTATGTATACACAGTGTCGAGGAAGACCCTGGAACATCCTGTAGACATATACCCTTGTTTAGTTACATCCGGACGAGAGGAACTTGAGGAGCAAGTCAGCTGCAGACAGTAGCTGGTGAAAGTTACACGATACCCCAGAAATGACCCCTGATCTACTGCGTGGCGCCCAACCTCGTATCCTTCCTGGTTATTACTTGCGGGGTTGGATGCGATCAAAAGCACCTGCATTCAGGCCAAGCCAGCTGAAGTTTTAGCGAGCGAGCAACAGGGACATGCCCTGCTTCACTCAAACATGCGTAAGTGGTACAGTAAAAAATTGAGCATCTTTCTCAAAGTTTTGAGTCTTAGTTTGTATTCGATTAAGTGCGTTATATCCATTGTTTGTATATGGGGAGTGTCGCCTCTCCAGGTATATATCTAGGCATGTATGTATATATCTAAACCTGCCTGCTTGTAAGGGTAACACAGTAAATAAAAGAAGAATAACTTATTTTGTACGCTCAATGCTATAAGGTTCATGGTGAGCATTCGAAGAGCTCGCCTCGCTAACCGCTCTCTCGTGATGCTCAGGGATTTCGTCCTCTTGCTCGCTATGCGGATCACTGCTCGGCGACCTCACAACGTGCGTGACGACGGTCTTATGAATACCGTGAAGGTTCTCGCGATGCTTGAGCTCTATCTCGTCCTCATCACCAAGCTCGATATGCGTTCTTGCGAGAGCACCGCCGAAGCGGCCAGGTCGAGCACCGTTCGTTCGGGTGCCGTTTGTTCGGGAGCGAGAGCTGTAATCGTGCGTTCCGTCGGCTTGGTTGCCATTGCCGGCTCTAACCACTTTGCCGATAAGGTCCGCCATATTCATCTCGATTTGAAGCTTGCACAGGTATACGAGCGGGTGGAATTGGACGTAAACGAAGCTGTTGGGTAGAGACATCATGCCAATAAGGAGGATCTGTCATCGATTAGTAAAAGTCGGCAGAGTATCTCAGTCGCTGCAACTTACATCTAGAACAATCGATATAACGACAAGGAACATATTCATATGATATAGACGGGTATACTTTTGCAGACCGTTTGCGACAAGACGTTTCTTGACAACCCAGATGAAGTAAAAGTTGAGAACAGCATCCATAAGCGCGAATAGGACCTTCTCGACACGATCCCAGACATTGTTGATGTGGATATATGTTTCGCTGATCTGAAGACGGGCTGGGATCCAAATGGAGAAAACGCTGATATTGATGGCCAGCAGGATAAAGAAGCAAGCCCACTTGAGTACCGTTCCGTTACGGCGTACAACCATGAGCAAACTAACTCGATTGATGATGATTTGAATCAAGCATTGAACTTGTATCGACCAGAACACGACTGTAGGCCAAGTCAGCAAAGACCCCCCAGGCAGAAGGAGGATGAGAAAGTAAACATACTAATAGAAAAGTAAAACTGAAAACTGGGTTGCAGTGATCCGTTGAGATACGTCCAGACCAAGACTCCAAGAATGGTACTCGAGATAACCTCTGCCCAGATAAACGCAACATAACTGGTAACTTTGTTGCGCCGTTGGATTGACGCTTGCGTTTGACGGACAGCCTTTGTACAGTTGAAGATGGTGACACCGAGAGACAAACCCCAGATGATGGAGGCAAAGTTCATATCGTCTTCAGAAGGCGGCTCTTCCTTGAAGTGCGCAGGCACGAGGAAACCTCGTTGTTCCCCAGAGCCCATGTTTGCGGCTGAGGCCCAAATAAATCGATGGCGTTTGTATATGTGCAAAAACAAAGAAGCAAAAAAGGAATGAAAAAGACTTTGCGTTACACCGAATTTATCAGGAAACTCACAAAAGTCGATATTGATTTGGACCCAACGCCATAAGAAGTGAGGAATGTGGATGATGGAGGTAGTTTATACTCCGGATACCAAGGAGAAAGACTCTTGGCAAGGAGTATGCAGTCAAAGAACTTATACTTTACTGGGATACAAGACAAGGCGAAAAAAAAAAAAAGAGGAAGTAAACCCATGTACAGAGTAGTATGTGTAGTGTCAAAAGCAACAACGTCTCTGTTAGCGTAGTTATGAACCCGCTCGAGTCAAGACCGTGCAGCAAGTTTGATACATTGTACTGCACTTCCCCAGACAGTCTGCATCTACTAGGGCCAACGATATATGATTCTACAGTGGCGGCGGGAGTTGCATCCGGATGGTAACAGGCATTATCCCTACTCCGTACATCCAAGCCATGTTGAAGCGCTAAACTAGTCGGGAGCAAGTCAAATAAGAGTCTACAAAGGGCTATGGCGTTTGATAGTGTTGACATTGGTAAGGAATACTGTTGAAACCGAACTAGTATATACTAGGACAGCCACTCAGCATTCATTCTTCAGTTATGTCTATGTTGGAAAGAACCCTCAATATCCGAATAACAATCGAATTGGATTGTGGATAAAGGCCCACGAATAACTTAACCCATGTCCGGGGAAGATCCTAGCATGGATCTTGTACAGTGTAGTATACAATTTCTCTATCATCTTGACATGCATTTTTAGAAAAGAATTGACATCGGGCACTCCAGATTGGTCAGAGAAGAATCTCCGTCTGTCCGGATTGGATCGCAGGTTTTAAAGTCGGAATTGAGATTGAGATTGCCACCGTTTGATCAACTTTTAGGTCTAGCTCATCCTCCTGCTCGGCCTCCTTCTCTTTGCATCGTTCGCGTCTAGTTATAGTGCCGGGCATAGTGGTTCCGGCAGGGGCCACGAGTCAAGAGTCGAGAAGCAAGGCTGAGAATTTGGAAGATGGGATCGACAACTACCACTAAAAAGGCTATACACTAGTTGTGCTCTAGCTTCGCGGAACAACGGCTCACATTTCGCTTTGACAGTTTTCTAAATTCTGTCATATTTTCCTTCGTCTCTTGTTCGTTTTTTCCGCGGGCCAGTTAGATGACCCGGAAACTTGGTTCAGGGCTTGGGCAGGGTCAGGGGAAGCGGGTGGCGATGGGACCCAGAACGTTGGACTATTGTATCACTTGCTGCATCTCGCTTCTCCAGAATCTACACTATAAGTGATCGTCCCTCGACTACTGTATATCGCTACTTTTCCACCCGCTGGCCCGAGAAGTCTATCCAATTAACGCGAGCTAACGGGTATATGGGTCTTATGGATCTTCAAGTTAAATACGAAACCTACATATTGGATCTAATATTTGTCAACAAATTACACCGAGAAAAGTTTTCTACACTTATTGTTTTCATCCACCATACCTATTTGACCTGAGATGACATAATCCTTGCTTTTGTTAGTAGAGAGAGATTGCAAAAACAATCATCCAGGGGTGCTTCGGATTGTAAGCTCCGGCAGGCATCTGTAGGGGAGGTGCTTTACGGGTTGTGTCTGAGAATCATCACATCTTAGGTATACAGCGCACGGAAGTTTGGGTCACATTCAATAGTTTATGGGCCGTGTTATTTCCCGTCTGAACAAAGTTAGTAACTGTTAAAGCAATCACTCTCTGCGGCCCAAGTTGGCAGACAAACAGATGCAGCGTCCGACTGATACTGCGAAGGAGAGGGAGGAGGCACAATCAGAAATGACTGGAGATTGAGGACGTAATCTTAGACCAGAGGCTTATCCATTTATGCTCTTTATCTTAAAATTTTATCAGGTGTCTAAGGTGTTTCGTCCTTTAGGCAGATATGCTGTCAAAGCCCTCCCACCTGGAGTTTGTTCCAACATTTGCTTGTATTTCTCAAGAGACACATCAAGGCTACACAGGTAAAGAAACAGTGTCAGGTCATAGTGGAATACTCGGGCTCAAGCATGAAAACATCCTCAATCTCAGGATAAAGGTTGTAATGACTTAACCAACCCTCGCTTTCTTGGAGCATATAAAGGAGTCCCTGCCCTCGTCCTTGAAGTCCGCCACCAAGATATTATCTTTTGAATCTACCAGAATGAAGATCTAAAATCAAGGAAGCTGCCTCCATTATATATATAGTGAATTCGTGTTTGCGATACTCTACCGGTGGGCGTCCGCCTTGTATGCCTCGTATACCTCTTGCACTGCCAGCTGGAGGCACAACACTCATCTATATAATTCTCAGCAAAGGCTATACTATAGAAACCACGGAATCATCAGGACCCAGATTAGCTGTGAGCTTCAATATGACGAAGTCATCGTCGCCGACCTGTATTAGATGGGTCGGCGTTGATTTTCTGCATTGACAACCGACCGTCAACAGCTGTCAACCGACCGACCTAAATATCTACACCGAGCCCTCGCGGGTCTCTTATCGCCCTCGATGCTGCTGCCTAATTCCAGAAAACTCGTTCGCCCTACCCCGCTTCTTGATTCACGAAATCTCCTCTCTTCTCCTCATCCACCACCACCTCATCTCTCCTTCCCTCTTGCTCTGCCTTCTCCCGATTCCACTTCTATACCTCTTGTCTCGCCGCTTCCTTCATTTAAATCCCCCCAAAAGGCACTATAACTCGTCACCAGAGGCGCTCGAGCTACAGGATGAACTCGGTGATGATGAGGCTGTTGCTTTGCGGAAACTCGCATTGAAAGATGTACAACTCTATCGACTCATTCTTGACGAAGGTCATGCCGTCAAGAATGTGAAATCAGCAATGAACAAGATCTTGCAGCAACTCAGCTACGATGCTATAATGATAGCATCGGCCACGATCCTTTCAAACCATTTCCGAGACTTCTACGAATACATCGAGCTCATTTGGGACAAGAACCTTCCATTCAACTGAGCATAAGAGACGAAGTAGGTAAGTAGCTTTATGAAGATTTTAGCACAGACTCTTTGGTCTCTTATCTCTTCTATTCTAAGCTTGAGAGCTAACGTTCCTGATGTACTCTAGCGATATACGTCATGTCGCCGTATTGGGCATCCTCCTTTGGCCCTCGCTTCTGACGATCTGTGGGATTTGGTGCAGTGGGTTCGATATCTTCGGTATTTCCCCTGCTGATATCGTATCTCCGGGGGCACCGAGAATATCCAATCCACTGCATCAGATCTCACAGATCGTCAGAAGCGACGGGCCAAGGAGTATACTGAGCATATCAAGACAACCAATGAGCCGCTGTTTCTTGTGAATCCCCAGCTCTTCTTCGCTTTTGCCAACCTGTCTCAACACTCGCCAACCTTTGCCCAGGGTGCGATCCGCACCATCAGGCAAATACTTTGTGTGAGACGGTCTATACTGAGCATCACGAAGCTCCCAGATGGCTCTGTCACTTGGTCTGGCAAAGGGATTCCGCCCCTTCATTGCACAGTAAGCCTAAATCTTTGAAGCTTTCCACAGATTCCGTACTGATTTGACTTGACTGTTAGGAAGCTCTCGAGCGAGGCCGAGATGTGGTCGAGCAGACATCATTCTGCGAGGGGTATTGTCGTTTGGCTGGACGGTAGGTCCATTCTCCTATCTCCATGTGTTGAACGGGATGACTTGGCGCGAGTGCCACATATAGTCAAGTCCAAATTGTGTGAAGCTATCCATAGACCTCACGCAAGCTTGCTTGTATGTGACCCTCGCGTCAAGTCATTCCGTTCAACACATGGTGCCAGGGTCAATGGGCCTGCCATGCAGTTGAACGGTAATGCGCTTCGACGCATGGCCCTGGCTTCGACCAATGTTCACAATCTCCGAATGACTTTGCCTATTGTTCGGACAACCAAGCTTCTCAAGGACGTCAACATACGCAAGATCATTGGACACAAGATCGTTGACAGTCAAGAGCGTCGTCACAACATCAAGAAGCAAGTACTTCTGACACCCAGTGCCGATGACACAACCCAGTTTCTCACCCCCACCGTACAGAAGCGAAAAGAAGCCCTCCAGCGGCGCCAACGCCCAGAGGCAGCCGCTGGAACGGCCGAGATGAACAGGGTGGCAGTTGAAGACCCTACAAAGGGTTTACACTGGGCTTTCTACTTGACCAGGGACTCGCTCAGAGACTCGTTCCCCGAGACTGCCATTGGAGGTGTCCGTTGGCTCTGTTTTGACTCACCAAAGTATTGTTGGACTTTGGCCAAGGTGATTGAACTTCACCTTGAAGGCAAGCGGGCACTGATCTATGTCAACAACCCATTGATTGGCGCGTAAGTTTACGTTGTTTCCCGTCAGTCTCTAGGGTTTTCAGACTGACTCTTCATAGAAAACCAACATAGATATAACCAACGCGGGCTGAGTAAGGACAGCGAGGGATTCATACGGGTGGTCTAAGGTTAAGATAAATATTGGATCCTAAGGAGCATAAGATATACTAAGGCTTTCCAACATATTTCATGAACTCACTGTTCTATGACTGTTTCATATACTGAATGAACCTACGGCCATCTTCCCATAAGTGAGGTCTTCACATAGTTGCTCCTTTCAATCCCTGCCCTCCCGTGGCTGGACTCCTCATCTCCATCTTCATCTCTGTAGGGGTTACGAGGAGTGTGATGGTCTTCAAGAGCCTCGCAGGGCTATACCTCTCCTTCTCAAAGATAGACTTCCTAATTGTTGCTTTGTAGACGACACGCTCATGATTCCGACTTCGTTTCGGACCCCCTGGTGCCCCAGGAAAGCTTTCAATACGTCTTCGTCGCCAAGTCAACTTCCTGGTATGCTTGGTAGTGTTGTTAGGGGTAAGCGACGAGCAGCAGGTTTTATGTTCGACACGGTGCATGGGGCGCTCTGCCTCAGCTAGGTGTATTCGCGGCCACCTATGCTTCTGCTATAAAATGGCCGCGTTGGCGCAGGTAACGGTCGGAATATGATGATCATCACGATATTGACCAAAGAACATGTGTCTGATCTACGGCGAATAGGGGTGGTAGGAAAACTTAAGACCAAAGTTTAGGGTGTCACAGATAAATAGCCTAAGAGCTTTTGTAGCCTCTCATAAAGTGGCTAAGTTATTTCGTCTCTTATGATGGGGGGCTTGAGTTTTTCATGACCCTGGAGGGCGATCATGCATTCACAGATGTTTAAGACTTCATTATTTGGGTCAATTGTTGAAATTGATTTGCTAACTAACAAATAAAAGCAACCTCCGCCGCCTCCTTCCACCAAACCGGTCGCCCCTTTTAGTTATTTCGTATTTTCTGATTTTCTTGGTCTGCATGTAATATACTCGGATCTCGTCCTCTTCCATCGTACACACCACATCCTGTTACTCATGGATTCTTAGTAGTTGATCACTCAAGTCCGGAATGTCCTTGTGATACTTCCTGCGTTCGCGTTCAGGACATGATGCCTTCCCGTGACCTGGCTCACCGCAGAGGCTGCAAGGGCGTGGCTGGGTACAATCAGCTCTTCGGTGACCTTGTTGTTTACAGTTGGTGCAGGTCATGTTTTTGTCATTCTTGCATCCGTTGTTCTTCTTACAGCACCTGAAATGCGTATGTCCTGATTGCTGGCAAATATAGCACCAGGTGATACCAGCAGGGGTGGTGCAGTTGAAGTAGTCGTGACCTTGTTTACCGCACGCTGAACATACAGTAGCAGGTGGTCAAGGGGCACTCGCCAGATGTGTGACCGCGCGCTGCACATTTGCCGCAAAAGCGTTTTGGGCAGTAGGCGGCAATGTGGCCTTCTTCACCGCAAGGAGTTCGCATGCCAGATGCGATCCGCTTGTTGACCTTGAGCTTTGTGATGTGAGCGTAGATTCTTGACAGCTCATGAGCACGCGCCTGAGTAATCTTGTTTGTCTCGTGGCCAACAAGGTTGCCCCGGTTTGCGAGCACTATAACAAGGCCTTTCGCTCGGGTAAGAGCCAAATTGTTGCGAAGCTCAGCAGAAAGAAAAGCTGGGGTGGATGTCATAACCAAATCGTACATGACAAGGTCTGCTTCGTCGCCTTTTGCATTGTGCATTGTCAACGGTCTTGAACTTGACACGACTGGCGTTGTCGGCATCTAGCCCAAGCTTCTCGGCCAGTTTCACAATTTGCTCCTTGTAGGCCGCCTTCACAAGAACAGTGATTGGCTTGCCCGAGTTCTTGCCAACACCTAGCGCTCTGTGGCTCGGACGTGGGTGAATTCGAGTTGCGCAATGCACTGGTCGAGTGGGTGACCGCTGACCCTGGCACCATGTGTTGAACGGAATGACTTGGCGCGAGGACCACATACAGTCAAGCTTGCGTGAAGTGCAATTCGGACTTGAATATATGTGGCCCTCGCGCCAAGTCATCCCGTTCAACACATGGAGATAGGAGAGCGGACCCACGGTCTTGCTATGCACCCAACATCGGCCTTGACCACATCTCGGCCTCGCTTGGGAGCTTCCTAATAGTCAAGTCAGCACAGAATCTGTGAGAAGTTTTCAAGACTTGAGCTTACTGTGCAAGATAGCGGCGGGATGCCTTTGCCGGGCCAAGTGATCGTGCGCTTCGCATTGTTTGCAGGATGCGATGCGCTTGTTGACTTTGAGCGTAGGAATAGATGCGTGATAGTTCTAGAGCGCGTGTCTGTGTGATCTTGTTGATCTCGTGGTCAATGAAATTACCACGGTTTGCGAGCACCGTCAAGGTCTTGGCGTCGGGAGCATGATGGAAGTTGATCTTTAGAGGATCTTCTTCACGTTCGGCTTACATAACCTCACGAATGGTCTTGCAAAATTGCTCGCAGAACTCGAGTTTGTCACCCGAAACGAGCAGCTCGATCTGAATCACGTCGGGTCCTGAAGAATGGGCAAGTTCATCAATGCTGCCACGAAGAAGTCTGATGTGGCAAGCAGCCTGATAAGCACGTAGCAGGCTGATCAACTTGTGGAGGATGCCTTGAGGTAGACGAAGCTGAGCAGCTCGTACTTTGATGGTCACCACAGTAGGTATGACCTGGTGAGCTTTGGCATCTCGACAGTACTACCGAACTGCCTTGTATCGCTTAGTATGCAGGCGAGCAGACACCTCAACTATGTTTTTGAAGAAGATTGACAGCTGAGCCGATCGGGTGTGATCAAGCCCAATTCCATGAGCATAGCTTTATTCCACCCATGGTGCATTTCACAATGCCATGGTAGAACACATGGTCCACAACGGATGCGACATTTCCATGGGCTCGCATGTTCATCGATAGTGTTGAATGCTGGGCGTTACTTTCGACGACATGGTGGAGAAGCGATGTCTGCTTCTGGGCTGCAAATGGGTTCGATGATACCTTTCCAGGGCCAAGGTCATGCTCCATCGTTAGATGCGGCGGTTTCTGAGCGATGTCGCCGACAATGATCCATGCCTTTGGTGAGTGGTGGGCAATCGGGATCAAGATTGACGATTCATCCATCGTTGCTGCATCATCAATAATGATAAGTTCAGGTCGGAGCTCTTCTCCCATCAGCATAGGGGCAGCTGCGACAGCAGTGGTTACCACAATACCAGAGAAATCTCTGACAGTATCGCGGTACAGGGTTTTCACTTGCTGCTTGAAGGATGCGAGCTTGTGTGGGTTCTCAGTGCCGCTACCAAAGAGTGCAAAGAAGCATAAGCACTTCCATGAGGTAGGACTTGCCTGACCCAGCAACTCCGGAGATGAACTGAAGGCGTGCAGGCAAGGAACTCATTTCCTCAAGACAGTCCTCCATTGGCTTAGTGTCATAGATGCCCTGGGCAAAGGGGGGCGCAGCTTTGTGATAGTTAACTTTGTTAACGCCAGGAAGCTCCTTCGGAACATTGATGTGGGAGGTCGCTTCTGTGTCGAACTCGGCAGGCATCTTGTGTAGCTGGTGTGTGGGTGTGGGTGCAGAGAGTGTGAGGGGGAAGAAACAGCCAGTAACCGCGGGGTTTGTTTTGCTTTTTTGTGGGTGTGTGCTAGACCAGCTGAAAGGTGGATCCACCTGTCAAGTTTGGTCGGGTTAGCTTGGTGCCTAGGTAGGTACCCACCCGATAGAAGTGATGTCGGGGATAGAATATTCAAAGTCGCTGGAGGTAGCCAGACAGGTTACAAAACAACCCGCACACTAGCTAAGGCGTTATACTAAAACATAATGGATAACAAAAGACTTTAGGACAGCTTTAGGCGAGTTAGCAAACGTTTAGGCTAATATTTTGTAGGCCGATGATTTTCATTGCATGAGCGACATTTCGATTCGTCGAGCCATCCGTTCCATCCTAGAAGATGACTTTGATCTGGTAGAAGAGCATGACACGCTCCACAGACGTTATCGTGACCTTCGTCCAGCCATGCCTGGTGTTTGCTGCAAGGCGTGCCGCGACGTGGGTTCGGGTCTTCTGTGCCATGTTTCCGCTTGTATGAGTAACATGATAGACATCTAGACTCGGGGCCGAATAACGCCATGAAGCGAAAGTTGCATGTCATGCCAGCCTGTGTAGTCAAACGGTAATGCGCTGGCTGTTCATACGTCGCAATCCCATCGAAGTGTTTCTCGGAGTTCTTCAAATTCTCACACGACCGGCAATACTAATATAAGAGCGGTATGCAGCACTTGAACTGATGTAGATCCCAACAACTGTGCCGGAACTATCTGTGACAATGCTGATATAGACGCCCCAGAAACAGAAGTCCCTGGGGACTGTGGGCAAATCCAGTAGGTCGGAGGGCGTATATTTTCACGACCAAGCGATGACATCACTGGCGATATTGACTTGAAGAATGGGAACTTCAAATCTGAAACTTCAAGTTCGCGGAAGAAAAAAAAGTCCCGTGAACCCGATCGAGAACGCTCGCTCTTTGAAGATCTTGACTCTAAGATTTAGAGCCTCTGGTGTGTCTGCGTAGTCTTTGGCGTGCTATAACATGATTTGCACTGTAGACTTGAATCGGGCCTGGTTGGCGTCCACGATCGGCAGTGACACACCAGGGTTGAGAAATGGGGAAATGTCTTGAGGTAGTTCTTGTCTTATTGCAATGAGCCGTGTTGCCCAGCACTTGACCTGGCTAGGGGGAAGAAAAACTCAGTCCATCACCTAGCGATTTTGGTGTAAAATGTGGTAGACAGGGTCCGTGTATTCCCCCCCCCCGAGGGCCTGGCCATCTGGGGCTACTGATTCCTCGTCGTCGTCGTCGTCGTTGCCATCGTCGATAAAGTCGTCATCATCGATTTTCTCAGCTAAGTCAACCAGTTCATAGGCATGGCCAGCATTGTTATTCTCCAAGTCAGACTCCGAACGAAGAGGCTGCTGGGAACTGGGTAAAATGTCGACAGGGCTTTCAGAATCAGTGTCATCTTCAATGATGCGTCTCGCCATATGCTTGCGTTTTGGTCTGAGTCGGGGGAGGGGCTGTTGGGGTCTACATCCGAAAGGGGTACTCGTTGTCTTGTGCCTGGGGCCATTTTGACGTAGACAGACTGGTGTTGATGATTGACAGAACCAGTCATGGTTTGAGAATGGTGAAGTGTTCCCCTTGTCTTCTTTCTTTCTCTATTTTGTTCAGATGTGCACCGGACTAGTGTCGTTTCTTCCCCAAAGCTCACAGACAAGATGGTGGAAGGTGCTCTGTGCCCGTGAGTGGATATATCCCTATACACAGATGGGGAAAGCGCAGCGGATGTCGGCTTCTTGTTAAAGCTACAAGAGCGTTTTTACTTGGTACACGAACATGCTGACTGCGAAATAATAAATGGTTAGCAGGGGATGCATTCCCTGCATTCACAATTATTCCTATTATGATCAAGCAGAAGCATGATTATCGGCAACCATGGAGTCCGTTGCTGGACTAGATATCTTTCTTCCGAAGTCCTCTGTTGAGAGATTATGGCGCTGCCATCATGAACGAGATGCCGAGTGAAACACAATAGAGTGGCACCCTCCTGTTAGCGCTGCCAGTATACTAAAGCATAAGAGATGACAAAAGACCTTAGGATAGCTTTAGGCGACTTAGTCGAAGGCTTAGGCTAGTATTTCTGTTACCGCTTCGGTGGTGATAATAAGGAAGGCTCCCCTTCATCCAGTGGTCGTGATGTGGGCATGCACCAATTAAGTCCAGATATCTTGTTCAGTTTTGATCCGCAGACTTCTGTTACCTGCACCGAAGATTAAAATTGGTATCGCTAAAATTCAAAATCCTGGTGCCATCTGTAGACGTCAAGCTGCACTAATGTCGGTATCAGCTCGCCGATGCATGTTGATTCATCTGATCACACATGATAGCAAAGGTTTGGTGGAAGCTGCGACAGTACAGTCAATCACTCGTAAGTTTTATTTTTGGGACAGATACCAAACAGCATGGCGAAGATTCTCTCTTCTTTGGAGAGGACCGGCGCACAAGTTGTGCTGCGCTAGCAAACTTCGAATCTTGCATCCTCAGCATCACTTCTCTTCTCCCCCCTAGTTATCATAGCAACATTTATCACAGCACCAAACCACAATCCTTACATCACTTCTTTTCTCGCCATATCATTTCTCAAAGCTGTCGACGGGGCTTTACCGCAAACGCGTCCGATTCTTGCCATACCCTTCCTGGTTGGCTCGACCGTAGGATAACAGTACCAATCACAAACCTTACATCACTTCTCTTCACTTTTTTCTCGCAATACCTACCAAACTTTCTCAAGTCAACACGACGAGGCTTTAACAGTATCGTCCGTGTTTTTGTCAGCGACCTTAGTCTGGCTCGTCGGTAGGATCACTCACTAGATTCCTTCAGAAACCGTATCTACTCTTTTTCTCGCTTTCTCAAGCAACGACCTTCAAGTGAGATGCTCTCCACCCTTCAAACACTCTGCTAGGCACCAAGCTAACCCGACCAAGTTTGACAGGTGAATCCACTTTTCAGCTGGTCACCACAAAAACAAATCAACCCGGCACTTCACGCTCTGCACACTCCCTGCACACACGCATCTTATAAGCTAGAGTACACCAAAACAGCTAGCTAGACAAGATGCCGTGGTCACTCTGGTCTTTTGGGACCAAGCGATCTGTAAGTGTTCTCCTCCTTTGAAATATAACACAAGTCTGACAATCATAGCGCAAAAATGCTTCTACTCCAAAGGATGACGCTCCAGGAGATGAGAGCTAGAAGTTCTGTCAGCGTTTAGCTGTGACTTTCCGAGATTAGGTATTATTGGCTAGGGAACCACAGCGGACGCCGGACACCATGCGTCTTTACCCACTAGCAGGCGAGGTTCGTTCTACTGTGAATAAGGTCAGCCCTCAGAAAGATGCCGATGAAGCCAGTGAGGAAGTCAATTTGACTAAGCAGCCATCGCGTCATGAACGCAGGTGCTGGAACTGTCTAAAGAAAGGGCATGTCAAATTTGAGTGCCCTAAGAAGTTCTGCAGCCGCTGCCACCAGTTGGGCCACAGCTCTCAGAACTGCACCAACGCCCCTCCCAAATGCACAAAGTGCCGTGGTACTCACCGAACACGGGCTTGCAGAAGAGGTCTCGCCCGAAAGCCTAAGCCCAAGGTTTCCCTTGTCAACCCGAACTTTGCGGATGTAAGGCGCCAAGTTGTGAAGAACCAGGGGCCTTCTGAGCAACTTCAAGTTTTGAATGCGATACTGGGTGCTCGCTATAACAAGCAGGACGGTGCTGGCGAACAATCCCCGGGGTGGCTCCGATGGTTCCGATGGTTCGGATAATGGTAGTAAGTAAGACTCTTAACGCTATCATCCTAGGTGCTTATCTAGCCGACGCACACTATGATGGAAGGTGGCGGCTGAGGTCTCTGCTAACTGTTTATTCTTCCATAGTGCACAACATCTCGTCTAGCAACGGACTCCATGGTTGCCGGTGATCATGCTTCTGCTTGGTCACAACAGTAGGAAAACAGGTATGGCATCAGATATCTTATTATATGCTTTCTTCTAACGGTTCACTCTTCTTTAGTATACAACATCTCGTCTATAACATCAACATCTCCAATATCTCATCTACAGTATCACGTCTAGCAACGGACCAAGTCGTTGCCGGTGGTCATGCTTCTGCTTGATCACAGTAGTGAGCAATTACAAACACAGGTAATACCATCAGATGCCTTGTTATGCATCCACTGCTACCCATTTATTATTTCGCAGTCAGCACATTCGTGTACCAACCAACTACGAAATCTTATCTCAAGCCTCTCCTTCCACTCACTCTTACCTTTCTACCTTCGCCACAGCACATGGTGCAAACCTTGTCCTTTCATAGTATGTTTCCGACATTCGCGCTCAAACGCGATGTTAAAAACGCCATTGGGACGGTATGTCAGTTGAATATAGGATGTGCCGTCGCTTGACTCCCAGAGTATATGGCTAACGAATGGTCATATAGAACGTTGAACGCACACACCAATAGGAGCTCGGATCGCGGTACGAGACCGACAAGGACAACACCATGAGTATAACCATTAACCTACAGGGATCGCATTCTATGCACCCCTCGTACTCTGGAGGTTATGGCGGTCACCATAGTGGGCAGCAGCATAGCGGACAGTAGCACCTCGGAAGACAACAGCACCCCTAGCCCCAGTACCACCAGTAAGAAGAGCAGAACCACGATCTTCTGTTTATGGTAGTGTCCAGCCAGGACAAGGCGCACGTTGCATGCATGGATTATTACAACCAGCAAGCAGCAGATTTCGTCTCCCGCGAGAACAATGCCTCTGGACGCGTAGAGGCCGACCCAGTCGATCTCCTATTCTATAAGGAGAAGCAAACTGGACGCAGGCATGCACATACTATCTCAAGTTCAAGGAATACTGTGTAACGGGTGGTCAAATAAATGCAGGAAGGTGACAGGACAGTTTGCTTAGACTACTGTAGAATAGGTATCGGATCCTAAGAAACACAAGAGACAAAGTCTTCCAATGTACTTCATAAACTCACCAAGCCGTCACTTTGTTGCATAATGTGCACACCCGCCACTGTTTAAGTATAAATGAGGTCTTCGCGTATAATCATATCTTCATCTTGTACTATCCCGTATTATAGTAAGTGGCATCTGCTGTAATATTGAAGCAAGCAAACTTACTATGTGACCTTTGAGTTTATGGCTAGCTGGTCAACAACAGCTTGGGTTGGTTTAGTTCTTCAAGCGCAATCCTCCAATGAAGTGCAACGGCGGTTCTGAATAAGCGTCAATGAGAAGAATCAGGTTTGTGCTCTTTATACCGTCTATTGCCATAGCATCGATGTGTAGTCGTGTGAAATGCCGTGCTCTGCCTCAGTATGTGAAGTTCAACATCAACATGTAGGCCGATTCAGACTAGCCAGCGTTTCAACTTAAGAAATAAAAGGTTTGAATGGACAGGGTTCAATAGTATTGGTGGAAAACTTAATAGAGAACCACTTGTTCTTCTGCTCTTACTCCTGGTGTTGTGAATGGAGTCACTTGTTGGCCTTCTCCTATTCCCACCTCCAACCAGAACAAGTCAAGCAACGCGCAACTACACAGACAGTTTCATTGAGTTTAAAAGAAAGATATTTTTACTGTTCCATTCTTTTAAAATAAACTAAATCTACAAAGCTAAACATAGGAGATGGAACTGCCCTAGTCCTCAATGTCCCCCATCCCAACCCGATTCCTATGCGATTCAGTCGCATATGCTTCAACCACAACCACACTTCTTCTGAATAGCCATACACTTGCTTTCGACACTGTTGCCTGGTTGCACCAGTGTGTCGTATTCTCAACTCCACCCTTACTTTCTGTACCATTGTCTAGTTATACGGGTCTGTCGCATCTTTCGCTGCAACTGGAAGATTCCGTACATGAGAGCCTCACTCGTAGGAGGGCAGCCCGGCACGTACACATCGACCGGCACGACTCTATCACATCGTTGGGGGGGTTAGTTAAAGTCTGAGAGGTTTGGGGGTTCTGGAGGTTGATGGGGGTTGATGGGGAGTCTCGGAGAATTCGTGAAAGCTTCTGAACTTACCCTCTTACCACTGAATAGCTATAGTGATAGTATCCTCCACCATTGGCGCAGGAGCCCATGGAGATGACCCATCGTGGCTCAGGCATTTGATCGTAAACTTGTCGAAGAGCGGGTGCCATTTTGTTGGTGAGGGTGCCAGCAACAATCATGACATCGGACTGTCGGGGCGAGGCACGGAAAATGATACCAAGACGATCCTGATCGTATCTTGGTGTAGAAAGATGCATCATTTCGACGGCACAGCAAGCGAGACCGAAGGTCATGGGCCAGAGAGAGGACTGACGAGCCCAGTTGGTGACGGCATCAAGTGTGGTGCTGAGTGCTTGTTAGCCTCAGGTATCCAGAATTTTTGGCAATTTTACACACAGCGCATATTGAAGAGCGCCCTTAGGAGCAACTTCGCTGGGCAGAGGAACCTCTCGTCGAACGTTGCCTACACCGGTGGCTGACTGAGTCTGAACGGCGCTCGCATCGCGGCGAGAGTTGGTGGTGAAAGCGGCAGCAGCGGTTCGGAAAGGAATGAGAGTAGTCGTAGGCTTAGCTAGAGTATCGAACGGCGTTAGCGATCTATCCTAACGTTGCAATGGCCATATTCGTTGTTCGAGATATAAAACCCGCCTGGCCGGAAGTCGAGAGCACCCACCTCGGAGGGCCATTGAGGCCGCGGATCGCGTAGAAGAAAGCATCCTGGGCGATAGTTCGATTCGGCAGACGAGGTTCCCTCGATTGCACGATATCAAGGGAGTCGAAGAGGGGAGATTGGCACGGATGTGGTCGACAGCGTTGGCGGAGCGAACCTTTCTTGGTTGACGTTTTGGATGATTCGCCTCTTTGCTTGCCGAAGCGGAATAAGACGATTATGATTGGCTGATGAGGTCCGATCCGAGCACCCGTGGATTAGCCGAGGTGTGGAGATGGTCCTTTAGTGATAACCTCAACGACTCTTTACTTGAAAAGGAATCTCAAATAAAATAATTAAGAGAGAAATTCTGAATTATGAAGGAATGAATTTTGAGAGTCATTACATTGAATCTTTTCTACCCCGAGCCTCATCATGAAGCGATTCGCCTCATTCTAGTCTGTCACGGGATTTGAAAGGGTCTATACTCAAATCCATGACGTTCATATTTCACTGAGAAGGCGAGTTCGCCAGCAGACAGCATTTTCCCATTGGAACGGGTTTGCCTAGACTCGAACCGTTTCAATCTAGTGGCGAACGTCGGCCGTCTTCTTAGATCAGGGTCCTCTGCAGACACAGTGCTGTAGAATGTCCAAGCAGTCGATCAGAAAGGTTGCCATACAAGTTAACGACGAAAGAATAAAATAGCCAAGAGCTAGTCTAAACGGCGTAAAGGGATTTACCAATTTCATGTCTTGCCTTCTAAGATGTTAAGTTCTTTATTGCCCGTGTCTTGGTGTTGAGTGTGAAGTCTTAATGCACAAACCACTGAAGGACAGAAGAAGACAACTCGTTCATCACATGACTATGGACTGAAGAGAAGTCACTTTTCTACTGTTTCAAGACGTATGTTGGACAGATATCAGTCTCGGATTATGTGTCTAATATGTAAGGGAGAGCTCATTTCCATAGTACTTGTGAATGCAGTCAAAAGTGATGCGGGTTGCCGAAACCCGTGTATCTTCGTCCGAGGTGATGAAGTGGTCTTTGTACTACTGTAACCTATTTATCTTTTTGACAAAGATAAAACTTGAAATAGCTCTTGGCAAAAGATAGAATGGTTCCCTCAAGGTGAGGGTTCGATAGGAAACGACGAGCCGGGCCTGAGCAGAATGCGATCCGGGAATGCAACGGCCAATGTGGCTGTGAATCCAAACGACCTTCTTTGGAATTAAGTATGCAAATATCTTTTAATCCCGACCATGCGTTGCAAAGTATATGCTTCGGCATTAATGATATCGGACACATTTGGACTCACAATACAGTCCGGCATGTATTCCGAGACGGCAATGGCCTGCGCTTACCATTATGGTTATTTCAACACCGTAGCAAGCCTATTTATGTATACCTAGAATATCTGTATAATTAAATATTCCGTGATACATTGACTAACGTAATCCTGTAGATCTTCCCCAGAGTTTCTGACTCCTTACAGAAAAGGGGCATTAGCTTCATTTGAAGCCGTTAAAGCCAACGCGTGGTTGGCTTTGATCTATTGAAAGAAACACGTACGACAGGGCTAGGTAAATGAGTTGACTTGGATTGGTGACAGGGTGACAGGGGTTGTTCTAGGTGGTTCAGTTCAGAGCCGGGTATAACTGCGGTAGCACTATCCGTAGCTGCAGCTGCTTCAATCACAAGTCGGTTATGCACAAGATATTTTGGTAGGGTCGCAGTTTAGTTTAGAGATGGCCAATGAGTGATTATGTTTAAATCAACCTTGTGGATTCGCTGATCGCGCTCTGCTAGGTTTTAGATTACAAAAATGCTTGTAGTCTCGGTTGCCGCTCGCATTGGCCATTGTTCAAGGATTATATGAACGGGGATTTGTCAAGCGATACTATACTATTCGTTACATCGACCGTAATGACCATGAATGATTATATCGATAATTATACATAAGAAGCAACTCACCCCTGGATTCGGATTTCAAGTCGCGCTCTCGGAGTTAATAACCGGCTCCTTCAGGGATTGTGGCTGCTTCCAGCAAAAAGAGAGACATTTGGTTACGTTCAGAAACTGTTGGTAGATATCCTACTGTCATGTCACTTTCTGTATGTAAATGGGTACAGGCCAGCCACGAAGCGCCAACACGAGGCTAGACGGAACTAATTTTGATGTGCATGCAAAATCATGCAGTCTCTTACAAGACTGAGTTTTAAGTGATGATATTCAGGAATCAGACTGCTTACAGCCTTTGATGGCTGAACCTACTGTATGACAAACAAGGGACAAGAATTATGAAAGACAATCCCTGGTGACATAAATAGCATTCCAATCCCCGTCACCATCCAAGTCAGTGGACCAAACCCGGCCTACGATCTATCAAGACGCCAAGCCACCCCGCTAAGGGCTGGACGCGGGCAGAACAGTAGTTGCCGTTCTGAGACTCCAGTTCCCCCTTTCTAGCCGCCAGTTGACTGCTTTGTAACCTCCTACGGTAAAGTGGGCGGCTTTTGAAGGACGGATGGTACGACCTTGGAACTTTAGAATACACCTAGACGTAAAAGATAGCTGACTTAATAAAGAATAAACTAAAAGGTAATCATCGTATACGACAACAATCATGATTTTAGTCCCTACCTAATTCAGAGTTCAGTTCTTCTTAGCACCATCATCCCTTGAAGCGAACCATATCCCAGCATAATGCATCCATCCCCATAGAACCGAATCTTACAAGGGAACCAACCAACACAAAAGCTTCCAAGCTAATCGTTAGCTTCAAGACTCCAGTCTTTCCGCGAATAGTCTGTGTATTTGTGCTGCTCCATCGGAATATACTATATGTATGCTTACTTGAAAACACTGCTTGTCTCACAATATGAACCTGTTCAGTTTAAATAAGGTGTCTCAATCGAATTCAATCAACATTTCCTCCCACTACGGGATCATACCTACCTCTGTACTGTGCCTTTCATTCCCTTGTAAGTTTATATGCATGTGGCCCGCAAAATCAATCTTCAAGTGTGACTTCTCCACGCTCCAACGCCTCCTCCCCTCCACTAAGGGCCAGGTCTTGACTTTGATGGTCTGCGACTTCCCGGCGCTTTCCACTTTCCACCTCGACAGGGCAGGGCAGGTACTTGCTTGTCCAAGAACTCCTTCCTCTTCCACCTGACCTCTTCCAACACCACAATCTCAACAACTTATTCTTCCCCTGCTTGGGCAACCCTACTATTTTCTTTATCATTCCTACTTATCTGTTTTTTCACTGTCCTACTCCAATCCGGTTTTCCTTTGCGTCGCTACTACGATATCCACCCGACCCGCCGAATCCCTACCGAGACCAGCCTCGAACGTATCCTTTCCCCGGCGCAGATTCAAGTAATATCTCACTCAATAATGCCCTTCTACCTCGCTCTTTGAGCTTACGGTCATCCTTCGATGCTTCGCTTGCCCTTCCTCCCGGGGCGCGCATAAATTATCCGACTCCTCCGCCGCCTCCGTCATCTTACATCATAACCGCGACCATGATGTGGCCTCGGTTCAAACAATGGCTATCGAATTGGCCTTCTCGATTAGTCTTCCGCTACCTCAGCACCCTCTTTCTTATATGCTTCGCGATCACCAATTACATATTGTGGACCAGCAGTCAAGGCTGGGATGTCACCGAACCGAAAGGGTCCGTCACTATGGGCCCAAAGCATCCAATTCAGAAGCTCATGGCCGATGCCCGCGCTCGTCATGAGAGCCTTCTTTCAAAACGAAGCTACGATTTATATGACGCCGCTGAGCGGTATCGCTCTCGTCGAGGGCGCCATCCTCCACCGGGCTTCGATAAGTGGATGGAGGCTGCTATCGCTTCCAAGAGCATTGTTGTGGAGGACTATTTCGATCGCATATACAAGGACTTGGCTCCTTACTGGTCGCTTGATGCTCACACGCTCGCCAGGCGCGCATCCGCCTGGCACTGGGTCGTCAAAGTTCGCAACGGCGAGGCTACGGGTGTTGGTGACACAACGGATCGTGTGCCATGGCTAGCGTTATGGACCGATCTTGTAAAGGAGTTTGCAAAAGATTTGCCCGACGTCGACATGCCAATCAACTATATGGACGAGCCCCGACTTCTGGTACCTTTCGAAGATTTATCGAAGCTTGTCGAACAAGAGCGCGGCAACCGACGCATAGCTCCTATGAGAGAAGTGTTTACCAAGTTCAAAAGTCTTTCAAAACTTGACGACGAAAAACCTCAGCCGTACGACCCTTACTGGTACAATAGCTCAGCCAACTACTGGGAGCTTGCGCGTGTGACGTGTGACCCTAATACTCCGTCGCGCAATGTCCAACAAGTCTCAGACTTTAAAGCTCCTGTCGAATATCCATCGAACTGGAACCCCGAGTATATGTACAGAGGGTATATCAAGAATTGGACCGCCTCCCAAGATCCATGCCTACAACCACATCTTCGTCAGATGCATGGGAGCTTTGTCGCCCCCCTTAGCTTGTCTACCTCTACCGAATTGATCCCCTTGTTTGGCGGATCCAAGCTTCCGATGAATAACGAGATTCTAATTCCGGGCGCCATGTACCTCACCGCGGATGAGTTCTACTCTGGAGGAGAGAAGATGGGCCCCGCATGGCATGCCAAGAAAACTGGCATCGTATGGAGGGGTGATGCGTCTGGCGGCGAGCCAAGGCCTGATGTTTGGCACCGATTCCACCGTCATCGTCTTATGCAGATGCTCAACGGTACATATGTCGACAGTGTCGAACATCAGGGCGTTACGCCGAAAACTTTCCAGCTACCCAATCCTGATCACTATAACAGCACTCATCGTGCCACCAATAGCATTGGACAGTGGTTGAAGCAGATCTCTGACTGTGGTTTCAAGCGACTTCTATGTGACAAGGTTGGCTGCGAACAGTTCGCTCCTTATTTCCGCGAGCTCAACCATATGCCTATGAAAGAGCAGTACAAGTTCAAGTTCCTCCCCGATACCGACGGCAACTCGTTTAGCGCCCGTTTCCGAGGTTTCTTACGCTCTTCGAGTATGCCTCTCAAGGCTACAATCTATTCTGAATGGCACGATGATCGCCTTACTCCCTGGGTTCATTTCGTACCCTTCGACAATACTTTCCAGGACCTCTATCCCATCCTCGAATTCTTCACTGATGAACAAGCTGGCGGAGATACCGCGGCCCGATTCATTGCAGAGAGGGGCAGAGACTGGGCCAGCCAGGTCCTGCGTCGTGAAGATATGCGCCTTTATACTTGGCGTTTGTTACTCGAGTGGGCTCGAGTATGCGATGAAGACCGCGAGAAACTAGGGTTTATAAGAGATCTTGTGGAACCTAGAAAGGACTCTATACGGCGGTACTCGTACTAAGATCAATAGCACCTGTTTGCTGCACCGCTCGATCCTCTACAAAACAGGATGGTCCCTGGTGCGTATGTATATAATTAATATTCACGGCCTGGCGTTCCGGAGTTGGTTTGTTTGCCTATAGAGGGGTGGATGTTTGCGAGATAATGCGGATGGCATATAATGCGCTCAGACACTCGATTGTTCGGAGGCATACATGTTCTGGGAGACAAAAGTTAGTTAACTAAGGATACCTCAAATCAACAACAACTTTGATCAGATGAGAACAAACAAGAGACGAAATAGAAGGGGGCCCTTTCATTCTTGGTTCTCGACTCAAAACTTTGGGCTAATTCACCCTAAATAATAAATATGATACCAAATACTGTCACTATTAAATGTCTTCCATGCTCCTTGTTTGCATGCACAAAATTCACCGTACCAAGCAAGAAAAAGAATCGTTGGGGCATATTGGTCGTGATTTTCATCCACATTACAGTATATATATATGTATAGCCTCGTTCTTTACATCGTACCAAGAGTACTTTGTCGCGCCACCCCCATCATGAACCAACGCCGAAAAGTATTGCGATATGCATATTCAAGTTTTGCATGCTAGGGTAAAGATTCATCTCATCTTCTCATAGCTGTAAATTAGTGACAGGTTCGCGAGCAGGCTGGCCCTTGAGATGCGCAGCAGAACCCTTGAAAAGACTCTGCCAGATGAATGCTTCGCTCAAGAGCAGCTCAATATCCTTTTCTGTCCAGCCCTTGGTGGGAAGACTCTGAAGAAACATCATAATCTCCTGAAAATCCATGTCGAGGAGCTTATCGGACCACTTCACAAGAAAGGCCGCACACACGTACAAATGGAATTCCGAGAAACCTTGCTCTTCGGCCTAGTGAATTGGTTAGCTTTCCAAAATGTTTGGCAATAAGGAGATGACGTACCAAATAAGTGTCCCACATTCGGATTGTGTTTTTGACGCTGAATTCTCGCATCAAGAGACAATTCATCCAACGGAAACTAAACTGGATAAACTCGATGCCTTCTTGTTCCAGGTGCTTGGACAGATTGCCATCTATACGTGCTGTCAAGTCACGCAGCGCAGTAACTTGACGCTGAATGCCTGGTTGCGCCACGATATAATGGTCCTGAATGCCATCGAGTAGCTTTGTAAGACACCAGAAGGAATCAGCTTCGACCGCGTCTAACACCGACTTTGGGAGTTGTCCCGGATCCATTCCAGACTCAATATCAGGATCTCCGATATAAATGCCAAGGAACACTTGCCAGAACGGTGTTACAAGATCATTGATGCCCTGAACATAGCCGCTGGCTGGATGTCGTACAGCCCACACATATAGAATGCGCTCCAATGATCGTTGCGTGGCTTCATAGCTGTACAGTTCAATATGTGGGTTGGTTCGAGGTACATCGATGCTGATTTGATGCCAGATGGCTTCGTCTAGGCCTCGAGTTCGGCCTGTAGGGGCTGTGTTAGCCGAAGTGGTTGCAGCGCCTCCTCCTCTCTCGAATGCCTGCCGAACTCCGTCCAAGTATTCTTTGCGCTTTCTCTCCAAAGTGGCAACCCGACGCTCGCTGTTCGCAGGAAGGTAACTAAGCAGCAGCTGCCAGGTGATGGCGCGAACCTCCTGCGGCACTCCAGACCAGGCGAGTTGTCTCAAGTCGGGTATTGAAATGGTAGAAGCTTGCAGGAGCTTTTTGAACTTGTTTATACGTGTGATTCGGGAATTGATGGCATCGGATTCTTTAGGAGTGGCGTTTGCTGGTACGGTAGGGTAGTTGATGAGGTGTAAAGCGTTAGCAGGGTCTTATTGTCCAATGTCAGTATCCATGTGTGAAGCGCATTGAACTGCGACGAGCAAACCTTTTAGAATTTCCTTGTATTGCGGTCGAAGAATCTTGCCCTCACTTTTCTTGGGCATGGGGTATGTGGGTGCAGGTCGTTCGATAGCGATGTCGGCGCTATTTGAGTATCGTCTCGCGAGGAAGGAGTCGGAGGGTCCCTCAGTTGCTGGCGATAATGTACTCGACTCAGCCCTGTTCTGTGTAGCAATGCGCTTCGTCCTCCTCTTCATACTAGACAAGCTAGGCAAACCAAAGTCATCGCCATCGTCATCCTCATAACCCATCATATCGTCCTCGTCTGCCTTCCAGTCATCGTTTGTATTGGATAGGAAATTGATGTAGCTCTTGTAAGGAGGGGAACCCCTGTTCCCGGGCGTCGTTTTTGGCGGGGGAGAAGCCTCTTGGATTCGGATTTTGGCTGAGGAGGAGGAAGGGGGTGTTCTAGGTCGGGCGTTGGAAGAGTTTCTGGTAAATCGACGTCAGTGATTGATGTCCCTGTTCTAAGCACAAGCACAATCCCACTTACAAGGAATCGAGTTTGAGCATATCCGCATGGGAATATGCAGCGCCAACGACGAGGCCATTGCCATGAGTAGGCGACGTGACACTCCTCTGTGAAGTAGAGCTAAGGCTGGTTCGCGGTGGCGGTCTCCAGAAAGGTGATGCGGACCTGGACAAGCTTCAGCACGCGAACTCGGAGGATTAAAAGCCCAAGACAAGTAATACATACTCTGATCGATCTATTAAACAGCGATTGAGCTTGTATCAGCAAGAATTCGACATGTTGTAAGCTCCCATCTGAACATACCAACTTGGACCATCTCCTGCGGCAGTGGGGCTGTTAGCAAAGGCGGGCAGCCATTACGTCGAGTCTCGTGAGCAATGAGAGCTTCGACACTGGTAGTCAGAACTTACAGATTGCGCGGGCTTCTTGCCGCTTCCAGAGGATGACCACATGGTTCGCTGAAATAAAATGAGGCCGTTGAAAAGAGGCCTGGGACGTCTTTTACATGCTGCGATGCAACGCGACGCTATGATGTTGTAAAGTGCAGGAAAGTCAGTAGGTTGGTTGGATTGACATGGTCGATGGATCGATTAACAATAAGGAACTGGCTTAATTAGGCTGCCCTGGCTCGGCCACGAGATCACCCCGCAAACAGCGCTATCACAGCTTGGACGATAGCGGGTGCTAGTGGGGGTAGCCGCTAACTCAACCATAACCCTGCCAGCCCGTGGCCTCAATACAGGTTGAGAGATCAGCGCTTACTTAGCCATTTACTGAGTTCAAAATGAATATCACCACCTCAACGCTGCATGACGATGGTTGGAGCCAGATCATCAACTACTTCTGTGCATTGGAAACACGTCATACTTCACAAAGAAGTCTACTCACAAAATTGTAAAGAAAATATCGTCAGTATGAACAGTAGCTCTGTGTCCACCTTGTCTTTCATATCATATGAATTATAGGGGATAGGAATTTCAGGAGACGGACAGTCGACCCCCAAGTAATTTCAAACAGGTCTAGATTAGCATAATGGAAAAGCCAGTGTTATATAGCACCGGGCCAGTGTTAAGAGATCCAAACCCTAAGTTATTCAGAGGTTTAAGTGTTTCTTTATCATGGCAGGTCTTTTGTTGCTTGCACTTGCGCCGATATCTAATTGGTCATTTCTATGCTTAGTCATGAAAGATTAGCTTTTAGCTCCGCAGGTAAAGGAACATACCTTCATGGTTCAGTCAGTCGCCTCCTCTTCCATCTTTCTAACTTTATTACTGATCAATCAATTTCCATTTCCAATTTCACGCACCGCTCTTTGCTTTGCTTTCTCTCGTCGCGACGGTGACTCACTGCCACCTCTACTTAACACGTAGCGCGCATCTTTTGCGCATCTCCCCTTCTCTCCTTCTCCTTACGATCAACGCGCCGAACCTCTACCATCACCATGACTGAACCCGAGAACTTCGAGGACGACCTTTTCGCCGACCTGTAAGTCTTGATCACATGAAGAACTGGAAAACGCGCCCGGAAATCCCTTTGGATGCTGACTCTTTGATAGCTACGACGACAACGATGCCCCAAAGCCCGCGCCTGCCCCTGCCGCAGCTCCTGCAGCTCCCCCTGCCCCAGAGGTGCAACCTCCTACTAACACTCACAACGACGACGATCATAACGCATCATATCAACACCAGGATGCAGGAGGTGATGAACACATGACTCAAGATCAAGATGACGACGACGATGATGTTGATTTCAATCTCGGTGGTGGAGGAGGAGGCTATGGCGGCCAAACAAGCCAAGCTGGTATGCATGATGATGCTCAAACACCTCCTTACGGAACTGTTCACAAGGCGAGTGCCAAAGAAGATGGGTAAGTTTTGCTATTCCTGCATTTCGTGATTTCTATCCCTTAAGTCCGTATTTGGACAAATACCACGGTTTGCCGTGTTCCCGTGGCCTTGAATCGTGATGGCAACTGTGGTGGCCACATAATAGTGGCCCTCGATTTAGCTTTGCATGCATCTCGGAAGTTGGCTTGGCTAGAAAGGGTCGCGGTCAAATTGAGAGAAGAAGGTTTTGCTATCGGAGACATGATATTGCAAAGATTCAAAACGGAGGATTTGCCATAATCTCAGTCAAGAGTACATGGGGATCAAGAGCTATGGCCAGTTAAGACAAGTCTTTCGGCTGTCTATGAGCAATGAGAGGAAGAGGAGGTCGATATCAGTATGGGATTCGCCCTGTGGATACTCCCGAGAAGAATCAGCCGGCACTAGTCCAGACGAAAGACACTACTTGAGTCTTCCATAGCCCTCAGTCGCAGAAATCTTTGAGCCAACGGGAGTGGTAAACACTCCCTGGTGCTATAGCGAGATTCGCAGCGAATAGCGCTCGAGGCCAGTACCTAGCATGAGACAGAGAGAACAGTCAAGACGATAGCACAAGACGAAAAATTATTCGACCAAGCTGATCTGGCATCTCTCGTTGCAATGTCTGCGCCGTTCCTTCGACCATCTTGGCGGTTCATGATCAACGTTTTGTCAACCATCGCCCTTGTTAAGTTGGCCCTTATTGCATCCACACGCAGGGATCTTGCAGTACTTTGCCGCCAACAACTACAACAAGCCGAACGTCTGGGTGTTTCCAATCAAGCGACTCTCTTCCTGTTGGACTTTAACAATCTCTGCATGCACCCGTATTTTCCTGCAAACTTCCACAGATTGTCTGTTGCGGGTGCAAAGTATTTGCCAAATTGCAATGATCAAATCAGTACCACCAGGTTTTTCTTCGTTGCATCAAGCACTGGATTTAAACCTGTCAGATTTGTTAAACTCGAAGTCGCAATCTCAACTCAGCAAGGTCTTTAACTATTCGCCAATCATCGGACCCTTCTAAGCAAGCAAGCCACTTCGCCTGAAGCTCGGATTCGAACCCTGTGCCAGGCCTAACACATAACTCATGATGCATAAACTTGTACTTGAAAACGGCGCAAATACTGACATGCTTGTTTAGTAAAATGTTCATTGGTGGTCTCAATTGGGAAACTACCGATCGTAAGTCATGCTGAGATAGCTCGTTCTCAATCTCGTACTGATACCAACCAATAGAATCTCTAAGAGACTACTTCTCCCAATTCGGTGAAGTTGTTGAATGCACTGTTATGAGAGACAGCAGCACAGGACGATCCCGAGGATTTGGTTTCCTCACATTCAAAGATGCCAAGACAGTCAACATTGTGATGGTCAAAGAGCACTTTCTCGATGGCAAGATTGTGAGTAAATTCCATCCTACTATCTTCTGCTGTCAAGCTAATATCATCATAGATCGATCCTAAGCGAGCTATTCCTCGAGATGAACAAGAAAAGACCAGCAAGATTTTTGTCGGTGGCGTTAGCCAGGAAACTACCGACCAGGAGTTCAAGGAATACTTTGCCCAGTTCGGCCGCGTCGTGGATGCGACCCTTATGATGGATAAAGATACCGGCCGGCCACGAGGGTTCGGCTTTGTCACGTTTGAGAACGAAGCGGGTGTCGATGCCTGCATCAACGTGCCACTAGAGATCCACGGAAAGCCTATCGAAGTGAAGAAGGCTCAACCCAGAGGCAACCTCCGAGAAGAAGAGGAAGCTTCGCGACGTGGCAAGTTCAGAAAGGATGACCAGTCGAACCAGGGCTCTATGGGCCAGCAAATGGGCAATAACGGCATGACACCTCAAGTCATGGCTCAGTACTTCCAACGCATGCAGCAATACTTCACCATAATACAGTCTCAGATGGCCATGAGCCGAGGAATGCCCATGAACCCAGCTATGTGGCAGAACATGATGCAGATGCAACAAATGCAACAGCAGATGATGGGTGGCCGAGGAGGCGGTGGTAATGCTCAAAACATGATGCAGAACATGAACCCTCAGATGGCGCAGCAGATGCAACAAATGCAGCAGATGATGCAGCAGCAGCAGCAGGGTCAGCAAGGCGGCCAAGATGCTGGTTCCGGCAGTGCTAGTCCCACTGCATCTGCCAACGGCGGTGCTGGTCGAGGTTATGACAACAACTTCAACCAATATCAACAACAGCCCCAAGGAGCTCGTCGTGGGGGACGCGGAGGTTACGGTGGACATGGGGGACATGGAGGTTATGGTATGGGAGGAGGTGGCGGAGCCCCAACTTCGTGGGAAGGCATGTATGATGATGTCCCTCAGCCAAACCCCAACCAGGGCTCCGGTGGCTTCAACCGCGCCGGTAGTGTTGGCGGAAGCTCTGATCCTCAACATGCGCCACCAGCCAACGCACCCACTGGTCCCAAGAACGCTGGTAAGCCAGGAGCCAACTATCGTGGCGGCGGACGAGGCGGAAACCGCGGATTCCACCCCTACTCACGATAGACTTTGGAAAGAGTCGAATCATAAGGTCCAGGTCTTGGAGGCTGGATGCCCCTGGACACCGTCAGGGTTGCCCTGAGGATATGAGAACCAAATCTTCTCGGCCATGTACTACGGCGGAGAGGTCTCGTATCCGCACTATACTGTTTTTGCTTTTACTCGTTTGATTTGTACTTGGGCGGCTTTCCAGTGCTTTCTTTACCAAGCTCAGCCAGGTACGGCTGGCACAAGGGGTAACCAGGGAGAGTGTTGATCCAGCTAGAGCTTTACATTAATCAGGAATCAAAACAGCTCAAGAAATTTCATTATGATTTAGCGTAACATTTGTGCATGAAATACAAACCAGTGGACCTACAGTCACGACGTACATACACGTACCGTTCCAGGCACGTTAGACAAAGTCATGTCAAATGATACAGAAGTTTAGGTAGTGAAAGTGCTATATATGTGATAGATAGTTGAAATGAAGCGCTGTAACCCTGTCTGTTCTTCTTTACTTCCAGCTCAAACATGCTGGCTTTGCCACCGCTGCTGACAACGCACGTAATACATGGCTAAGTACAGTTTCTTTTTTCCTCGCTCGTCATTGCAACCAAGGACTCGTCTGTCCTGGCGTGTGCCCAGTAATTCCAAAATATTCGCCAAGGTTTTCTCTCCATGCGTCAGGTGGGTTGCGTCTGTATAGCCACACTTGATATGTTGCCCATTTTCTCTACGCGGAGCCGGCAGGGACACTAGGCGCTATATCGCATGTTGAAGACGAATCAAGCTTACCAGCACCATACGGCCCAGGCCTGGCCACTCTTGGGACCAATACAAATACCCAAAAGATGCTTCATGTATGTGAGAGGAATGGGCCAGATAAGAGAAGGTTGATCTTGTGTGGTGACTACAGGGCAGTATAGTTGACTGTAGTTTAAACCTTTCCAGTTCAGTGTCCCTGCTGAAGGTGATATCGTTATCGTCTACTCTTGACCGAAGCCCATAGTCTCTTCGACGGCAATCGTGAGCTTTTGTTGAAGCATTTCTAGACTCTTATAAGGTGGCAAATCGAGTCGGTTGAAACTGCCGATGGTCAGGTTTTACATCACAAGAACAAAGGAGGCTGACTTACCAAGTATGTGCCTTTGGCAGATTAGTAATTTCTCCCGCCTTTTCAATAGTAAATCGTCGTGGTCCGTCACTGCCCTGGAGATCCTTGAATCCGTTGACAGGAATTCGAGAGGTTCCAGTGGTGAACTGCAGCAATCGTGATTTCTGCTCTCCGTCCCAGGATCGTACTGTTGCCCAGAAGTTCTGCACGACCTCATCGGATTCGGTATATCCTCGATAATCGGTGTGCTTCTTCCAGTCGTCGACATCGATCTCGGCAATACCTCCGATGAGGAGCTCAAGCTCACGCTCGTCAAAGACATTGATGAGATCCTGAGGGATGAGCTCTTGGAAACCCTCCTTGAAAGCTTGGAATTGCTCAGCGATACGTTTCTCGATGCGCCACTTGACCATGAGATCAACATATTCCTTCTTGTTCTCATTGGTGACTTCGATGTTACGGCCATCGGGAATGAGATCCTCAGTCGTCAAAACTCCGAATCTTTCATCTTCGGTTGAGAAAGTCTGTTCCAAGATACCTCCGGAAATGTCGTTGTCCAACATCCACTGCAACGATCGGTGGAAGTCTGCGTCCACACCCTCCATGTCTGCCAATGATACCGCCTTGCCGAGCATCATCTTGTATAAGGCACCGATAAAGAAGGCGTCCAAAAAGCGTCTGTGGAAAATAGCCAGACCGACAACGCGGCCAATAAACTTGAAATAATTGAGATGCTCCGGGTTGATGCCGGAGTGGGGGTTGATCTGAAGGGTGTAATTATCGTGGGCTGAGTATTCGAATAGACAGTAAAAGGGGTTGAACATTTCGTGGGAGAGGAGGAAGAAGAACTCTCGAGAAAGACCACCGTAATCAAGACCATCTTCGCCATCGAATTTAATCATAAGTCGCTTCTTCAAGTCTGTTGCCGACTGACGTGTAATCTCGGCGAAAGAATCCTCGAAAATGTGAGAACGTCGTACCTTGATGTGGCACTGGCCACTGAGGATTCGCATTGCTGGCTGTGAGCGGAAGTAAATGAGCTTTCGTCTGAAGTCTCGCTTGTACTGAGGAACATTCTGATCCAGGGATGAGGGCAATCGAGGATCGTCCCATGTGGTAGTCTTAGTATTGTGGTCAACAAAGTAGACCCTAGCAGTGTTTGTAAGGCGCATTTCCCAACCACTAGGCAGAGGACCAAGTTGTGACACGGGTTGCTGTTGAATTTGGCCGTTGGCGTTGTTCTGGCCACCATACATACGGATGTATTGCTGACGGCGTGGGTCGACCCAAGTGGTCGTTCTTGTGTTGTGATCAACAAAGTAGGGTCGACCTTCGGGGGTCCATCGCTGCTCCCAGCCTGGAGGTAGCTCTCCTGAGCCGGGGCTTGTCGCTCCGGTGTGCATCACCGCACCACCATTAGTTGCTGGTGATGCCGCTGGTTGCGGCTGTTGCGCATGTAGCGTAGGCGAGTTGGAACCGGTCCGCTCCTCGGGCAGTGTACGGTTCTGGTGTCTCTGTCGCTCGACCTGGGTAGCTGCCTCTCGATCATTTCGCTGCTCCTGGGCACCAGTTGCAGTGGGTCGGTTCCAGCTCGTTGTTCGGGTGTTGTGATCGACATAATAGGTGCGACCAAGGTTGTCTTCGCGGCGCTCCCAGCCAGCGGGTAGGCGTCCTTGAGCATCTTCGAAAGGACTGAGCTGGTTGGTTTGTCGAGTTTGTCCGGAAGCATTTGGTCCAGGAGCGCTAGCACCGCCAACAGAGTTAATGCTGGACGGGCGGTGTGCCAAGTTGACCTGCGAGCCGCCAGCGCCGTTTGGTCCTGACATCGAAGATCCTGGTCGGTTCTCTGGTGGAGGTGCGGAGAGGTTGGAGGCGTTCGAGGGGCCGGTGCCTAGAGATGGTCGTGCTGTCGATGCTTGGCCACCGCGGGCTGGTGCACTAAGGTTGCAGGAGAGGTTAATAATAAGCTTGCCGTGGACGACGAGATTATCGGTCGACTTCTTGAGATCTCGTGTGAGCATCTGGTCTTAATTCGCATGTGATGTCAGTAGAGTGCTTCACGTTCCTTAGGGTTCGAGTCAACTGACCATCGGCGTCTGGACTGAGCTCGGGTATGACATCTCCAACGCGAATGTTGATAACTCCCAAGAACCCTTGGTCCTTCTTTTTGAACTTTTTCTGGTCAAAAACTTGTACTGCGAGGATGCCATCTTCGTTGGTGCGACTAATATATGTGAGCTGAACGATCTCTTTATACAAGGTGGCGGGGCACATTACAAGTCAAAGCTCTCGTTCCAGTACGGGTTTAGAGTCCTTTTGCTGACAGTCGTCGTTTTGGTTTGCTCGCCGTTGATGGTCGCAACAGCGAAAGGATCGGGGAAGCCTGGACATCATTAGGTTTGAAGTGATGCATTGTTTTAGGAGATGTACATACGAAAAACATCCCTCTTATATAAACCATCGGCCGCGATAACTTAGATGATGTCAATATTGGAAACTCGACGGAGGGGTAGATGAACGGCGGTAACTCACTGGTAACCCGAAGGTTTGGCCTACTGCAATGAGGGTCAGCATGAGTATCATAGAGAAGACAAAGGCACGATGCGGTATCTTGTCAAGCTGGAGCGGGACGCAATGCGATCGATGTGCAAAAGGGTGGGAATGAACATACTTGGAATCGGTGCGACTGGTCATGGTGTCACCTCTTGCAGTGCGCAGCGAGGGACTAAGTCACAGCGACGACAACGATGAATACTAGTAGTCCTGACTTGAGGGTGAAGATCAGGATCACGAATCGAAGCCTTGTCGAGAAAGGGAAAGGCGCTCGATATACGTCGGGTGTCAGGTCGAAGGGTTCAACTGAAGAAAGTTGACGACGCTTGGAGTTGGGGCAACGGGGGAGGTTGAGGCTGTGCACGGGGCGGCGGGCGCGGGCCTAAAAGAAAGACGACTGGACACGGGCTCCCCGCTTCTAGGTAAAGTAGAGTAGGTACCTCCTGCAGTCAAGCACTGGACTTGTAGACCTCAGGTACAAGGAAGGTACAGAGATAGCCCGTATGACAACGGCCGGAACGGGAAGATCTGTAACTGTATGGAGGTTGGGTACCGTCCGCACTGTTAGTACAGTAGATGCTTTTTGCTTCAGCGATGGAAGAAGGATGCACAACAACAGCCTGAAGCGATATGTTCGTGAATCGTCCAGAATGGAAAAAAGAGAAAATAATGCATGCATGTATGGGTGTATATGCCACAGTGGGCGCACAATGGATTGACTGATTGGATTCTATCGCCACGATCTGAGTGGGCTCAGGCACAATCCTATCTGCTCTGTGGTTGGTTTGGCGTTGATGATGCTGGGAGGATACAAATCAATCGACCCGACTTGACGGCCTGAGGATCTTTTGGGCCTTGTAACTGGGGGCTTTGGGTGCAGTTTCATGGACTGGGATAGTTCTTAGCGGATGCATGTAGTGGGGAAGAGCCGAAGTTGGTCTCGTGGAAGCTCCCTGCTAGAGTGGTTTTGTCAATGGAACCAGAACATTTCTATGTATGAGTAACACGGGCAGCTGAGGTATTTCTGTTAGAAGTTTCTTAGCCTGCTAAGCCTTGTAAGTACAACACTTGTACATCCACTGAATAGCTGCAATTGACACCAACCTGTCTACCTGTTACTTCGCCAAGTGATACCTGCCCAGTCCAAAGGATCCTAATGCCTTTCGTGCCAGCCTAACCTAATAACATTCAATAAATTGAGACGGATAATGGATGTCTTGTGTCATATATCTGGGCATCTGAGTGGATTAGAATGGTGAACTAGACTACCCGAGATTAAGTTAGTGCTTGGTAAACAGAGGTTTTTTTGCCTTCGCTCCTTTGGTTGGGATCTGAAAGTCGTTCCGATGAAACATGCTATCAGATAATCAATCTTTGAACCGACATGAGTATATTCATTTGATGTGTCTTATTAATTTCGTGTCATCTCCTTTCCCCCCAGCTGCCCGGGGTTGAGCTTGATTCTCTCATCGTGAAATCCCATAACTATCTGGTCGCCACTTTGATTTGTAGTTGATGAGGAATCTTGTAATAATGCTTATTGAGTTCACAATCAACACTGCCTCGGCAATAAAGCTTAGAACCGCGCCGTGGTAACATTATGGAATCATAAGTACCTTTGGAAGCTTTATCCAGAAGTTCCAAGACTAATCAGTACGGATCACCGGCACAGCGTTCGGCGAGCGCCTAGTCAAATCGAGCATCATCTGGCGCTTAAACAGGCCTGCTACTCACTACTGCTGGGTCCCATGGCCAAACTTGGGCTCCCTGCTCTGGGCTGTTTTAACAACAAGCTCACAATGTCTTACAGCCACACTCTCTGGGATTACTCTGAAACCAAATTACATACAAAGCTGTGCTACAGAAACCAGTGTTCCCCCTTTCTAATTCTCGCATCTCACATTTTCCGTGGTAAGAGCACTCAGTACCTGAATCCGTATATAGTGGCTTGTTTGTTTGCATATTGCTGCCGCTGAGCCACCCGAGAGACGTCAATAACACCAGGTTGATTGCGTTGACGGCATATGCCACGAAGCCAGGGTGTCTACCAGCAGTGGTGGTTCGGTCACGATCCCTTTGATCAATATTTAGATATAACACAATAGTTCTAGTTCATGAACGGGGAATTCAGAACACCTAGTCACTGATGATGGAATGACCTCACGAATATATCAACACTATCCATCCCACTAGCGTCAAGTTCCACCAAGCAACTAATTACGGAAACAACAAGAAACTGCATTTCCTTGGACGATAATCGAGTAAATTGCTGTCTCTTGACCATGAGCAGTCAGAATGTGCGTAGGCTATAGGGTAAGATCCTGCAGTTCTGGCTGATCTCCAAGTCTAGCCGATGTCAGATCTTCTACTTGTTATGCTCCCTGACACCGGATGTGTCTCACTGCATACGATTCTTCATTACAAGCCCTGGCACGAACTGATGTGGGGGTGCAGTATGGGCGGCCTCTTGAGCAGTCTAAACTTCAATGTGAACGCGTGGCGGTATGTCATTACACGGTCTAATTAGGATCATGCTTTTGTAGGCAATCAACCAGCTAAGCCATCCGGGGGTGTCATCATATCTCATTTCTACAACGGGAGCGGGAACAATGCGGCTAAAGCGCAGATAGTATTGTAAACTAATTCCATTATGATTTGCTAAGACAAAATATAAGTCAAGACCGAAAACTCCTGTCCCCTTCCTCATTGTTGAATGGTTATAATTTTTCACCTCTGATATGATTGATGGATGGCACATACCATCCTGACCCTGTTAAACTCACCCTTCTCCTTACAATTGTGACCCTAAATAGAGAAAATGAAATAGACGATACTGAGACCGTTCAATTAGTGGCCAATGAACCCATGGTAGTAGGGGTTGTTGTCAAGCCCGTGAGATTCGTCAACCTTGATCTCAAAAGGTTTAGGGTAATCAGATCGTCGACCATGTCCCATAGGCGATGTGCCGCCCTGCTCCTAGTAGGGGGCAAAACCTCGTCCACGACCACGGTAGCCACCGCGATAACCACCTCCTCGAGGGAAGCTGCCTCGGCCACCGAAAGCTCCACGGCCACCGCGGAATCCGCCGCGACCACGACCACGGCTCATACCGGGGACATTGGTGCGCTTGGGGGTGACCTTGATGCTGCGACCCTTGAACATGCTCTCGTTGAGGACAAGAGCCTGTGCGACAAGGCTGGGTTCGGTAAACTCGACGTAGGCGTAACTAAAATCTAGGTGTTAGCAACATCTCCAAATGTGAGAAAGTTGTCCAAAGCGTACCCCTTTGGTTGTCCTGTAAACTTGTCAAGAAGAATGGTGACTCGGTTGATGGAACCGCAGCTTTGGAAATGGCTCTGGATATCTTCAGGAGAGGCAGAGTAGTCGACGTTGCCAACAAAAATGCTGCGCGCATCGATAGACTCCTTGTCATCCGCAAGCTCCGCAGACTGCTGCTCCAAAGTCGCCTGCATTTCGCGAAGCTTCTTGGCCTCCTCTTCCATCTCTGCCACGCGGCGCTTCATGGCAGTGATCTCTTCCTAAGGGTGCGGCGTCAGTTTCCATCTTCAATCCACCTCTTTGCGCGCCTAACACACCTCCTCGGTCGCTGACATCTCGGTTCCTGGTTCCTGCTCCTCATCGTGTTCGCGATCATGGTCGAGCTCGTGTTCGCCCATGGGCTTCTCTTCTTGCTTTCCGGAATCCGACATGTTGACTGTTTCGTGTGATAGATTTAATACGGCGTTTCGCGTGCGGTGCTTCTGTACAAATTGGATTAGTAGAGGTCGGATGATAGAGAAAAAAAGAAGGAACAAAAATCACGTCCAAGGAGTCCAATGCGCCCTTGACATCATTTGACGATGATGCAAAGTGTAATGTACATTAACCGAGTCAAATGAAAAAAATACATACCTATCGTGTAAAGTTCCTTGGTCTGAGTAAGTCGAGGAGATGAAAGCAAAAAGAAAAATAAATGGCAAACGTAAAAGCGCGAGGGAGTTTAAGTGATCGCGAAGAAAGAAATAATGCACGATCAACGAGGCGAAGCCAGGGTGCAGCTACTGTACCTTAAACCTAGTGCTGCTTTGTACTGGGCTGCATGAGCAATGGCATTCCCTGTAAGTCGCTACACTCGACGGGAGCTCACAAGAGCGTTGGATGTGGAGAGATGAGCCCGAAGATGAGCCGGCGCGTTATGATGGTATGAATTAGAAAGAAACATCTCAAATCTACTTATTGACAGGTAGTTACAAAAAGTAACTCTACAATGCTTTATTTTTACTACCGAGTCTGGAGTTACCAGGATTGTTAAAGTGCCACTTTGACTTCGAACTCAAACTTGTCCTGTCAGATTGAGCCGGACAAGATGGATGAATGACATGGAACAGCACGGATGCAATACTGCCTCTAACTGTAGAAACGTTCGGATACGTGTAAAGTTGTGGTATAAATATCATGGTGAATATCAGGCATTAATACAGCGTGTAAACTAAAAAATTGCCACAAGTTTGTCGAATATCATATTGCCCAAATATCCAGTATATTGCCTCCCCTACATCGTGGTAGATGTTATCGGAACATACGAGTTTCGCCGATTGAAGATGGCTGAAGTATTTTTACTTTACATCCACATAATAGCTTAGGTGATTTATACTCGAATAGCCAAAAGAGGATTCATCATCGTCAAATTTATCGTGCTACCGTAAAAAAAGAAGGGTGACAATCGCTAGGTCAAAATATGTAAGAACCTTTAGTCAGACAGACACCCTCCAAATGCAATCGTTACGTCCTCCAAACGCCGCCCATGCTCTTCGCTAGTCAATGCGTCCGTCTGTAAACATGCCTCGTCCCATTCCGTTCCATCCCATCTAATACCCAGTGCTCCGAGACAAGTATGTCGTGTGTTGCGTAAAAAACAAAAGAGAAAACGTCACCGTTCCATATGTAGCTTAGGCATGTCGGCCACGCTTACCACCGTTACCAAATGTGTCCTTTCCGTTCAGGCTTCCGAGATCAAAGATTTCCTCAAAGTTCAGCTTGCGCTTAGACCCAGCTCTTTGCACCAAATGTCCTGGACCCCTAGGGCAAGCCCGGCTTGAGCCACCTGTAAGTCTGGTTTTCGACGGTCGTGTCAGAGCGGGTGAGTCATCGTGAGGCCTTGAGTCGGACAAATCGAGAGTAGCGATGTTCGGGTAAGGGTGTGATGACTGGAAGTTGAAGTTTTCTTGAGTTGGGACAACGATCGGCGTTGGCTCTTCGATGATAGGAGAAATGGTCGGAGGTGCAGAGTCGGTTCGCATTTGGTTTGCCTGCTGAGGGGGAACACTTGGGCGGTTGAGTTCGGGAGACGAAGCCGTCTCTGTCTTCTCCGCTTCATCCTCGCTCTCTGTGTTCACAGAGCTGCTCTCGCGGCCGTCGAGCCTTTCCGTAGCCCACTTCCGAATCTTCCATCCTTCTCCATCGCCAAGACCCAATCCCTCTTTGTCCAAGAACTGCAAAAGGTCGTCAAGACAATCCTGGTATCCATCGGCTCGTGCCTTCGACTGCCCGGCAGCAGAGATCTTGTAGAGCTTGGTCACAGAAAGAGCGGCCGCTTTGAACACGTCGAGAAGTTGTTCAGGGTTTTCCTGCTGAGCAGGTTGCTTGCCCATACCACCAGAAACGCCCCTCATAGGCTCCATTTTGATTAAGCGACGAAGAGTAGCGGAGATGCTGGAAATGAAGAGTCAGCGATGGCTTATGGAGGTCAAGGGGATGGATAATCGACTCACCTGGTATCTGGGTAAAATCGTAGATTTGCCGTCTGATGATGCTCCTGAGAAGGTCAAAGGATATCAAATAGTGGGTGATACAAAAGAGTCAAACAAGTTGGTTAGGTTGTGTTGCTCCTGAAGAGCTGCTTCCCAAGTCCGAACTGTTGGCAGGGAACAAAGGTTGGGGTCACTGAAGCCTTCGCCCAGTCATCCACTTCATCACCGCACAGAGCCTGACCTAGGCATGGACGGCACTAACCGAGGGGTCGGTAGGTGGCGTGGGGGGAGATGAGCCACGTGACTTGACACGGATGACCCTGTCAGATTGGATCGTGTTGTATTGCGAGCTCGACAGATTTGAGTGCAGATCAAATTTTAGCATTGATTAATAAGATATTCGAGTATCTATTGTCATGTCTGCATCTTCTGACGATATTATAATAAATCTTATCAAACGAAGCTCTGAAATGCAGTGACGTCGTTGCCATCTGCCGGAATATCCTTTGTTCCTCGCGGCATTGTGGGGCCGAGTAATAATGGCAGGGGCCTTTGCAGAGCGCTAGCCTCGAATGGCCCCTTCAAGGTGACCGTTTAGATTCTACCCGCCAACACATTAGCAAAAGCATCTACACTTTTGAAGCCTTCAAACAATTTGATTCTCATTACTGCACGGGTTTCCTCATATACAACGTCCAAAAATCGAAACAAACAGTCCTTTGAAGCATTTGCATTGATCTTTCCTTCGCACCGCAACCTCTTTAAACGCGTCTTCTCGACGCCAGTCGCGTAAAGAGGTTCATTCTAAACTCGACTCGCAATGGCGCCTCGCTCTCGAGCCAAAGCTGTTGATACTGACGCGTCCATGTCTGACGCGCAGGAACATCGACAGGGAGAAGATATGGTATGTTTTATCAGTTGCAGTTGTTTCGCGACTCGCGATGCATAATCCATGTGCTAATTAAATACTTCTAGGAAGTTGACGAGACCCCAGACTACACTGATACCGAGAACCCCAGCACTACTGCTAGCAGTGTCGCTGGAGAGCCTACCGAAGACGGACGAAGGCGCCGTACCGAAGTCAACCAACTTCGTCGCAGTATTTTTGGGAAGAAGCACGATCGGTTAGGCGAATCCAAGGTTTGTCGCACTTCAGGACAAGGCCATCATTTAGAGGTGCTAACGACATCTCTGTAGGAAGATGACACAATTCGAAGATTTCGATACTTGCTCGGTCTCACCGATCTATTCCGTCATTTCATTGAGACGAACCCAGACCCTCAGATTCGCGACATCATGACCGAGATCGACCGATTGAATGCCGAAGCAGCCCGCGCCAAGAAAGGAGCTGGGAGACAAGGAGGTGCTACGAGCGAGCGACGTCGACGCACAGAAGCTGAAGAAGATGCCGAACTTCTGAAAGATGAGAAACAGGGCGGTTCTGCTGACACGGTGTTCCGCGAATCCCCTCCGTTCGTCCACGGTACCATGCGAGACTACCAGATTGCCGGATTGAATTGGCTTATCTCGCTACATGAAAATGGTATTTCTGGCATTCTCGCAGACGAGATGGGTCTCGGAAAGACTTTGCAAACAATATCTTTCCTCGGTTACCTACGCCATATCCTGGACATCACCGGGCCACATTTGGTCATTGTGCCTAAATCTACACTGGACAACTGGAAGCGAGAGTTTGCCAAATGGACTCCTGAAGTGGATGTTTTGGTACTTCAGGGTGCCAAAGATGAGAGACAGGCTCTCATCAACGACAGACTTGTCGACGAGAAGTTCGATGTCTGCATTACCAGTTACGAGATGGTGCTTCGTGAGAAGTCGCATCTGAAGAAATTCGCCTGGGAGTACATTATCATTGATGAGGTATGTTTCTCATGTCAATTGAACATCAGATAGGCTAACAAAGATTCAGGCGCATCGTATCAAGAACGAAGAATCATCACTTTCGCAGGTCATTCGATTGTTTACTTCGCGAAACCGACTACTTATCACTGGTACACCCCTGCAAAACAACTTGCACGAACTCTGGGCCCTTCTCAATTTCTTGCTTCCTGATGTCTTCGGTGACTCAGAGGCTTTTGACCAGTGGTTTTCTGGCCAAGACCGTGACCAAGACACGGTTGTTCAACAACTCCATAGGGTTCTTAGACCTTTCTTGTTGCGCCGTGTGAAGAGTGACGTGGAGAAGAGTTTGCTACCCAAGAAAGAAGTCAATGTTTATCTGGGCATGTCGGAAATGCAAGTCAAATGGTATCAAAAGATTTTGGAGAAGGACATCGACGCTGTCAATGGTGCGGGCGGTAAGCGTGAGTCCAAGACTCGACTGCTCAACATTGTCATGCAGCTCCGAAAGTGCTGTAACCATCCCTACCTGTTTGAAGGTGCCGAGCCAGGACCTCCATACACAACCGACGAGCATCTGGTTTACAATGCGGGTAAAATGGCTGTTCTTGATAAGCTCCTCAAGCGACTTCAGAAGCAGGGAAGCCGTGTCCTCATTTTCTCTCAGATGAGTCGATTGCTAGACATCCTCGAGGATTACTGTGTTTTCCGGGAGTATAAGTACTGCCGAATTGATGGTGGAACCGCTCATGAGGACCGAATTGCTGCTATCGACGAGTACAACAAACCTGGCTCAGAGAAGTTCGTCTTTCTTCTTACAACTCGCGCTGGTGGTCTGGGTATTAACCTGACGACTGCCGACATTGTCATCCTATATGACAGTGACTGGAACCCTCAGGCTGATTTGCAGGCCATGGATCGAGCCCATCGTATCGGCCAAACCAAGCAGGTTGTTGTGTACAGATTTGTCACGGAGAACGCCATCGAGGAAAAGGTTTTGGAAAGAGCTGCCCAAAAGCTTCGTCTGGATCAACTGGTTATTCAACAGGGTCGTGCCCAACAAGCCGCCAAGGCCGCAGCGAACAAGGACGAGCTTCTATCCATGATTCAACATGGTGCCGAAAAGGTCTTCCAGTCCAAGGGACCTACAGGTACAATGGGTTCCAAGGATAGTGAGGTCGGCGACGACGACATCGATGAGATCCTGGCCAGAGGTGAAAACCGAACAAAGGAGTTGAATGCCAAGTATGAGAAGCTAGGAATTGACGATCTTCAAAAATTTACCTCAGAGTCTGCCTACGAATGGAACGGCGAGAACTTTGCCAATACGAAGAAGAGCATCAACATGACTTGGATCAACCCGGCCAAACGAGAGCGAAAGGAGCAGTCGTACTCGATGGACAAATACTTCCGACAGACCATGTATCCTAATCCCAAGGCAGATGCTAAGCCTAAGGCACCCCGAGCACCCAAGCAGGTTCCTGTTCACGATTACCAGTTCTACCCGCCACGACTGCGTGATCTTCAGGATAGGGAAACGGCTTATTACCGCAAGGAAATCGGCTATAAGGTCCCTCTACCCGACGGCGAAGAAGACACTCTTGAAGAACGAGAAGCCGAGAGAGCTCTCGATCAACAGGAGATCGACAACGCCACACCTTTGACCGAGGAGGAGAAAGAAGAGAAAGAGAAGCTGTCGCTACAGGGCTTCGGAGATTGGAACAAACGAGATTTCCAACAGTTTGTTAATGGATCTGGCAAATATGGACGAAACGACTACGAAGGCATCGCGAACGAGATCGACAGCAAGTCACCTCCCGAAATCAAGGCTTACGCCAAGGTTTTCTGGCAACGCTACACAGAGATTGCAGACTACCCCAAATACATCAAAACCATTGAAGATGGCGAGGAGCGCACACGCCGCATTGGACATCATCAGAAGCTATTGCGAAAGAAGATGCAGCAATACCGAGTTCCCCTGCAGCAACTCAAGGTCAACTACTCTGTTTCGACCACCAACAAGAAGGTGTATACTGAGGAGGAGGATCGATTCTTGTTGGTGCTGCTCGATCGATATGGTATCGATTCGGAAGGACTCTACGAAAAGATGCGAGATGATATTAGAGAATCACCTCTTTTCCGATTCGACTGGTTCTTCCTCAGCCGAACCCCTATTGAACTGTCTCGTCGTTGCACTACTTTGATCACCACTATTGTTAAAGAGTTCGAAGATGTCCCTGCTCGAGGCTCAAATGGAGTCAACGGAAAGTCAAAGCGGGAGCTTGATGATGAGAATGACGAAGACAGCATTCTTGGAATGGCACCGGCTAAGAAGAAGGCGAAGAACGGGGTCAAGGTGAGTTATTGATTGATCAATTTAGTCTATTGTCTTTTGCTAACGAACTTGCAGAACAAGGCGCTTGACAATGTCAAATCTGTTAAATCTAGCAAGAACAGCTCGGCAACTCCGTCTAGAGCATCTAGTGTTGCCTCCACCGCATCCGCGGGTGGTTCTGCCAAGGGCAAGAAGGGTCGAAAGAAGTGAGCGAAAAACAGTGAGGGCTCTAGTATACGGGCTGGTAGAGGGATAGACTTTTGGCGTTTGGTTGCTTTGAGGACTTATAAGACAAGTCATGGTGCAGTACTTTATTAATCTGGCTTGGCAATTTGAAACGAAGAGCCAGAACATGCATCACACGATGCCTCGGCGGTTGGGAGGACACAGGCGCGAGGACGGCTGATGGTACATTGTAAAAAGAGTTGTTTGAGAACAGAAGAACCATGTGTAGTTTTGCACTGCCCCATGTTCAACTTGACGTGTCGTGCGTGAACTAGCGAACCCTGATTGTCGTACTAGCATGATGAGGATGATGTGTATCAGATCCAAAGTCGTAGAAACGTGATCAATCGTGCAATTTTCGACCTTTCCCTAAACCCTGGAGAGATGGTAAGAATTACAAGCCCATTTGTCTTCCTCTTATCTCCCCTTACACACTCCCAGTCTTTCCCATCGCCTCCAGCTTCCGTTTATTTTTTTGCCCCATTTGAACAAAAAAGATTTATTTGTTTGTCCCCCAAACGCCGTACTATGCAAGCACACAGGAAAAGAACGCATCTACTGCATTCGGTTGATTCGTTCCCTCTCGACCTCGTAGTTGAAGTCGAAGTAGCCCTTGTCGAAGTGGTGAACTCGCACGTATCCGTCCTCTCCGCCGCTGGCGTAGCTCTTTCCTGTGGGGTCGGCGGCGACGGTGTTGAGGGGACCGAAGTGACCTCGTACACGGCCAATCTCGTCCTCGAAAATCTTGTGGTAGAAACGGGCCTCGAACTTACCCTGACGGGCAGAGGTTCGGGTGACATCCATAGCAGCTTGACCACCACCAAGGATGACAAAGTCCTTCTTGGGGGTGATGGTAGCACTGTTAAGGGGGGTGTCGGCTGTGTAAGTCTTGAGGACCTCGAGGTCACGGGCAGAGATGAGCTTGATATTGTTAATATTGAATGATGATTTTGTAAGAACTCGGACGTACCTTGGAAGTCTTGTCCTTGCAAGCAGTGATGAAGTAAGTGCGGTCGGGAGACCACTGGAGATCGACGATGGGCTGGTTGAGCTCGTGGACGGGGATGTTGTCGAGCAGGTCACCAGTCTTGGCGTCATATCGGCTTACGCTGCCATCCTCGTGGCCAGCGATGATGTACTTGCTCAGGGCGCTCCAGCCAGCAACGGTGGCCTTGCTCTCGTCGCAAACGATGGTAAGGCTCTTCTCGTCGCTCTGCTCGGCGTTGAGGTCGGGGTTGATGTCAATGACGACGATGTTGGAAAGGTAACCCATTCGCTTCTCGGTAACTCCCAGCAGCTTAGTGCCATCCTCGTTGAACTCGACTCGCTTGACGGCGGTAGGGAACTCCCAGGTCTTGATGAGACGGCCGGTCTTGACCTCCCAGAGACGGATAGTGTTGTCGGCAGAACCGGAGGCGATCATGGTAGAGGTGGGGTTGACATCGACAGTCCAGATAGCACCGACGTGGCCGTGGTAGGTTCCAAGACGCTCGCCGTTGTGAGAGAACCAGGCGCAGATCTGCTGGTCCTTTGCGACGGAGAAGATGAGATCGCCATCTTTGTTGAACCTGGACGTGTGTTAGTATAGTTATAGGTGAAGTTGAAGGTTCCCAAGTCGGGTAACGAGTAGACGCTCGTAGACCAATAATCCCCCCTCTTAGAACTCTGTCTCCTTCTAGAGACCGGACACAATAAAGACAAAGATTCACGTACTTAATTTGGGTGAGCGCACGCTCGTGCCCGGCAAGAAGAATGGGCCTCATGATTTCGGTTTCTGGGGACTGGCACTAGGAGGGGTTGACGGAAGCAGGTTCGGAACGGCTGGTTATATGGCGAGGGCTTTCGCGATGAAATTTTGGCGGTTGTGTGCGTTTTGGACCTTTTGGTGGGGCAAGAAATCAGTCCCCCGCCTCCCAGTTAGAGGGGTGACACAGGGCTGATGCCTGATAAGGAGCAGAAGGTGTGTTAAAGCTGAGCTTAGCCATGTTTGAATGCTTGGTTGCCTGGGGGGAGCTGCTAAGTTTAGGAAATGCAAAAATAAATTATCAAAAGACTCGTCTAAAACGGTTTTAGATGGTTGATCAATTTCGTCGAACATTCTGTCAGCCACTACCTGCAATTCCAACCTATCACAGATTTAGATGTTTAAAACAGTTGGAGTCATACGAAGGATTAAAGAGTCATCAGAATATGAGTAACTCACTGGAAGGAGCGCCTAGGAATGATTCATGACATTGGATGTTCCTTCCCTTTACTGAGTATGACCTCACCTCCAACAAATTAGTCTAGTCCTGAGGCATCAAGAACTCGAGTAGGACTCCGTAAATTCTACAACTTGAACCTTGCCTTGTGTAAGACAGAGCAAGGCTGAAGGAATATCTCTAATTGTAGCCGATCTCGTCAATCTTATTGGTCTTGCATCTACGAGTCACAGCTGAACCCCCTGGCGTCCTACCTTCCTTCGAGCCATTGTGTCAGCTCTGCCTCGAGGTATTGTAAGTCGCACGACCGACTACTGCAAAGATTGGACTGCAATATTCGAATATGGAAAGGCTGTAGAACGAATTGCGCTTGACTGAACGATACTCGCACGAACAAGTCCATCATCTTCAGAGCCATTGAGTTTTCTTGGGATATTCCATTGTGTTATTGCTGTTTTCTGTATGGAATAACCTTAGTTGAATTGTCTGACAGAATTTCCCTTCTCTTTCTGTTTAACTTTGTTCTAGAAGGATTCCTTACTGAACGACTTGTTGCATCGGCTTGCATGCACATCTTTTCGCCATTAACTCGTCGGACGTCTGGAGATTGTTCGGCATCCTATACATATTTGCAATTTCAAGTGTAATTATATTCGAGTCGATCATGTACGGCGAACTCTTCCGTTGCGCCGTGTTGACGAGAACGAGTATTTTCCGAGAGGGCCCGAGAGAGCGACGACATTTACGGTTTCTATCATCAGCGTTATCGATACCATCAAGCCTCAATTGCAAGCATCGACGGCCGCGCAGCCGATCATATACGCACCAAGCCGAACCCGCAGTAGGCGGGTCCCAGCAAAGTCAGATTCTCACCCACCCGCAGGCCTCTTTACGTCCAAAGTCGCACAGGCAAACGTTCTTTCACACGTGTTCGGACGTGTCTGCCGTGTCCACCGGGGTTCCTCCAAGCGCCGCTATTCGGACTGCCCCTCCTCTCAACTCGACTGCCCAAGCTCACGCTATATACAGCGACTGCTTCCCAGTCAATAATCGACGCAACAACTTGGCTTCAGTCTTTGATTCAGCCTCTGTTGTCGAGTCTTTGTCTTTTTCAAACCGTTTTTCACAGCAGAAAAGACTCTTTTCCTCGACCACAATGGTTGCTACAAAGCTCGACGGCAATGCTATTGCCAAGTCGATCAGGGAGAAGCTCTGTGCCGAGGTGACTGAGAAGCAGAAGGTTAACCCCAGATTCAAGCCCTGCCTCAAGATCATCCAAGGTATGACCCATGACCCGTGATATCCTACTTGTTCAACGCTGACTCAATTGTCTTACAGTGGGTGATCGCTCAGACTCTTGTTCGTAACAATCCTGCCCCGCCATGAGATCATCTCACCTAACCCCGCCATATAGCTACCTATGTTCGCATGAAGCTCAAGGCTGCCGCAGAGGTGAGTCAGAGAGATTCGCAATTTGAGACTCATTACTGACTCACAATTACAGGCTGGTATTGACAGCCAACTTCTGCACTACCCTGAATCTATCTCTGAGGCAGAGCTCCTTGACCACATTCGCCAGTACAACAACGACCCCTCTGTTCATGGCATTCTGGTTCAGCTTCCTCTCCCCAAGCACATTTCTGAGTATACCATCACATCTTTTGTGGCCGACGAGAAGGATGTCGACGGCTTTGGCACCAAGAACATTGGAGAGCTCGCCAAGAGAGGTGGCAAGCCTCTTTTCGTTCCTTGCACACCCAAGGGTTGCATGATCCTCCTTAAGGAGTCTGGCATTGACCTGAAGGGAAAGAACGCCGTCGTCCTTGGAAGAAGTGACATTGTCGGTAGCCCTGTCAGCTATCTTTTGCGAAACGCCGACGCCACTGTCACCGTTGTGCACTCCAAGACACAAAACATTAAGGAGTATGTCAAAAATGCAGACGTCGTTGTCGCCGCTATTGGTCAGCCTCTATTCGTCCAAGGCGACTGGATCAAGCCTGGCGCCGTTGTCATCGATGTTGGAACCAACTTCCTGCCCGATGCCACGAAAAAGTCTGGTCATCGACTCGTTGGTGACGTGGACTACGCCGCTGCTGTTGAGGTTGCCTCCGCTATCACTCCAGTTCCTGGTGGTGTCGGGCCCATGACTGTTGCCATGTTGATGCAGAACGTTGTCGACGCCACAACCTGGTACTTTGAGTCTCAGAAGCTCCGCAAGACCATTCCTCTACCACTAAAGCTGGAGGACCCTGTTCCTTCAGATATTGCCGTTTCGCGATCGCAAACACCCAAGGATATCACACGCATTGCCGCCGAGATTGGCATTGCACCTCACGAGCTGGAACCTTACGGCGCATACAAGGCCAAGGTTGATCTTGGTCTCATGCAACGACTGGAGCACCGAAGAAATGGCCGTTACGTTGTTGTCACTGGCATCACTCCTACCCCTCTTGGTGAGGGTAAGTCCACAACAACTATGGGCTTGGCTCAAGCGCTAGGCGCTCATGTTGGACGCTTGACATTTGCCAACGTACGACAACCCAGTCAGGGCCCTACTTTTGGTATCAAGGGAGGTGCTGCTGGAGGAGGCTACAGTCAAGTCATCCCTATGGATGAGTTTAACATGCATCTGACTGGTGATATTCACGCCATTGGAGCTGCCAATAACCTGCTAGCGGCCGCCATTGAGACCCGTATCTTCCACGAGAACACTCAGAAGGACGGCCCCCTCTACAAGCGACTAGTCCCTGCCAAGAACGGCGAGAGGAAGTTCGCCCCTGTTATGTTCCGCCGACTTAAGAAGCTTGGAATCGACAAGACCAACCCTGATGAGTTGACTGAAGATGAGATCCACCGATTTGCTCGACTGGATATTGACCCCGAGACCATCACTTGGAGACGAGTTCTCGATGTCAACGATCGTCACCTGAGAGGCGTCACTGTGGGCACTGCCCCTACTGAAAAGGGCCAGACCCGAGAGACTGGCTTCGATATCACTGTCGCCAGTGAATGTATGGCTATCCTCGCTCTCAGCAACAATCTGGCTGAGATGCGTGAGCGTCTGGGATCAATGGTCGTAGCCACATCACGAAGTGGTGATCCTGTCACAGCAGATGATCTCGGTGCTGGTGGTGCCCTCACAGCTCTCATGAAGGATGCTATCAAGCCCAACCTCATGCAGACCCTTGAGGGTACTCCTGTCTTTGTCCACGCTGGTCCTTTCGCCAACATCAGTATTGGCCAGAGCTCCATTCTTGCTGACAAGCTTGCACTGAAGCTTGCCGGTACTGAGGCTGATGAAGACCACAACGAGAAGGCTGGTTTCGTCGTTACTGAGGCTGGATTTGACTTCACCATGGGAGGTGAACGATTTTTCAACATCAAGTGCCGTACCTCTGGACTTACTCCTGACGTTGTTGTCATCGTTGCCACAGTCCGAGCTCTCAAGGTCCATGGCGGTGCCCCTCCCATCGCCCCTGGTGCTGCCCTCAGCCCTGTTTACAAGGAGGAAAATGTTGACATTCTGCGTGCTGGCTGCGTAAACCTCAAGAAGCAAATTGCCAACGCCAAGTCATTTGGTATTCCCGTCGTCGTTGCTATCAACAAGTTCGTGACCGACACAGAGGCTGAGATTGCTGTCCTTCGTGAGGAGGCTATCTCGGCTGGTGCTGAAGATGCTATCCTGTCTAACCACTGGGCTGAGGGTGGTAAGGGTGCCGTCGACCTGGCCCACGGTGTCATTGCGGCTTCCGAGAAGCCCAAAGACCTCAAGTTCACCTACAACCTTGAGGGAACCGTTCAGGAGCGTCTTGAGGCCATTGGAAAACAGATGTACGGTGCCGAGAAGGTTGAGCTCAGCGAGCTAGCCCAGAAGAAGGTTGACACATACACTCGTCAAGGATATGGTAACCTCCCTATTTGTGTGGCCAAGACGCAATACTCCCTCTCTCACGATCCTGACCTGAAGGGTGCTCCTACTGGCTTCACGATCCCCATTCGCGACGTCAGAATGGCGGCCGGAGCAGGATACTTGTAAGCTTATCCACCACTATCCAACGTAGCGTAACTAACAGATGTCCAGGTATGCACTTGCTGCTGATATCCAAACAATCCCAGGTTTGCCAACAGCCCCTGGCTACCTCAACGTGGATGTCAACGTGGAAACTGGCGAAATCGAAGGTCTGTTTTAATGATACCAAAAACACTCATGTATAATGGATTAGTAGCTGGAAGCAAGGCATGCGGGACTGTACTCCCTCAACTCAACGTGGGAGTCACGGATGGGAAGGCGAAACATTGGACGTGACATTTCAACACATGGTGCGGGACTGGTTTAGCGAAATCATCTATCACTGCCAGGTTTGGCAATATTTAGAATCAATTTTTATTTGGATATTTTTGAAGCTTCACATGTATCTAAAGGTACAAAGATGGTTGTGAGGGAGGATCTGGAGTGAGTTGGACCAAAATAGGAACAGTTAGATATGGGGCATACTCAATCAAGCTTCTGAACAGTACCACAGATGTCTGAAAGGTCATAGCTGAACATACTCATTGTGCTGGTGTCGCCCGCAAGAATTCTGGATTCTGCCTTGGCTGGAAATGCAGTTGCACCATGCATACTACGTAATAAGCATCGACGGGATTTGCCGTTGTGTATGTTACGATACAGTGCAGCCAATGAGCCACAGAGGTCGCAAACTATGCTGGGAACATGTAGGTCCCGTGTTATGGAGCCTGAGATGACTACGCAGGTGGTTGGCCAGGAAGTTTACCACCACAACGTCAGGTCTTGTGTTAGCGCGATGTGACAGGATCGGGATATTCCGTTGATATCTGTTGTGTTGAGTCTAGAACTGATGGAACGAGAGGCGCACGGCACGACGGCGTTCCGAATATGGAGTTTGAGACAGATCAATTTTATTTGAGCTGTCAATGTCAGATAAATTTGCCTGGATATAGTGAGTAAAGTTGCAACTGCTCTTGATCTTTACAACTTCTACACGAGGTTCTCCTAAATCCAGGTAAAGGAGAAAGAAAATGCTTGACCTGGGATCATTAAAACCTTGATCGACACTACTTTCGTTACCAGATCAGGTCTATCACCCAGCTGAGAATTCACTGCATGGGTGCAACAGATCCGGAGCTTACTATTGGTCACGTCGAAATAGCCACGAGAAAGCCATGTAAGACTCAGCCCAACTCAACCAGCAATGTGAGAACCAATGGCTCGGCGCCACACTAAGAAGCGGCACCGTTTGACCCCTTATCGCCCATGGAGGTCATTTTACTGTTAAAAGCCGTCTGAGTTTGTTTACAGTTGAAGAGGCTTGCTTGACGTGAAAGGAAGCTAAGGCACAAGGACTTCTTCTTCTGGGACAAGACCAGATCTTGGGGAGAATTTAGCCTAATAGAAGAATGCAGTCTGCAGTTTTTGGAATGTGATTACACCAAATTACTTACCTATGAGTAAGAGCTTTGCTTTGGAAAGCATTAGTCTCAATATTACGAAAAGTTTCCAGGCTCTGGTCACACACCCAACAGGCAAGACACTGACTGCCGAAGAGCTTTTACCACACCAACGGTTCCGTCCTGCATGGAGATCCTGGAAACAGAACAGGTTTAGTGACTGAGGCCCTTGACGCCATTTTCTATACAGTGTTTATGATTAATTGCGTACAGCTTCACATGGTCCTGGATAAAGTTGCTTCTGCAAGGCATCTGACTATTCTAGGTGCGCCATATTGGGTAGGCACTGCGAAGAGTTTAATGATTCAACCATTACTTGGTTTTGTCTTAAATTTTCGAGCTGGTCTGTACTCACGATACTAGGTTCTATCCGCTGCAATGCAGTTCAGGAAGTCAGCACTATAAGAGCAAGGATATGGCCATTGCAGTATGTAGACCCACGATACTACAAGTAATCAAGCTTCATGTAAGCTACATATAGACCTACAATTTTCGTATATATACGTGTACTACCTAAGCGGTGACCATAACGGGTATGCCGACAACTGCCTTGCCAAGAGCCTGATACAATGCGTGGGTCGTTCCTGCTTTGAAGGTATACTCTAAGAATAAGCATCTGACGCTTGTTTCTACACTGCCTTCGGTCAGCGTGTCATGCCAACGTCATTCTCGTTCCATCCAATACATTGGCTCTTTTTCTTAGATCTTGTCAGAACCCTCCCTCCATGTTACCAGCACCATGGCGCGCCATCACTCAAACACGACAGGACACTGCCACTCTGTGAAGCTATCAGCCCTAAATGATGCAGTCCTTTGGCACGGAGGGCTGAACAAGCTTTCGGTTACTACCAAGATTACCTGCCAATGAGATCAGGTACCATCAACTGGAGGCCCTGGTCTCGATCTGAGCCCTACAGTGTGGGCTTGTTTAGCTCTTGTCGAGACTATTCTGTTTCGAAACTAACCCAGGCAGCCCGACGCCATTTCAACCTCATACAAAGATCACCTGCTTGGCATTTCCTCGGGGCCTCTGTGCTTCTTTCTGTCAAGTACTACTCCAAGAACTGTCAGGTTCCCTTGGCCCCCAGGCACAACAGTTCATGATTTACAAACCCTTGCACAATTGCACAGAATGACTTCGAAGCACCCTTTGAGACGATCTTGTGCTTTTTGTCGAGCGAGAAAGATCAAGTGCTCCAACGAAACAATCTGCGAGGCTTGCCGTAAGCAAGGCGTCGACTGCATCTACGACTTTGAATCTCCACGAGCTAAAGGACGGAATCTCAGCTTCGATAGCTCCAAAAACAGCAGCCTACTTCAGGTGCGAAACGACCATGATCTGCCTGATAGCAAGAGGCGGAGATCATGCTCGGCCAATTCTGCTTCCTCAATGTCACCTGGAAGGGCCAATGAAGACGGTGTGCAGCTTGGGGATGGTGTGGAGAGTCTCGCTGCCTCTCTTGAGCAGGTGTTTCGGGACAGGTTTCCCCAGTTGGTGTTCAGAGAAGCAGATCATACAAAGCCGCAGTCAAATAATGAGGTTCGACGCACTGGACTTCTTCCCCTTATAGCTTACGATCTTGTCAACTCTGTTGGCCAGAGATATAGCGTCTTGGGATCTTGCCAGCCCGATGATCCAAGCAGCCAATTAATCCGTTCTGGATTATCCAATGATGCAACTTCCAGTATGTTCGACAACAATGCATCGCATTGCAGCAGCCCTATTTCCACCTTCAGCCATCGACAGCGGAACCAGCTGATCGATGTCTGGTTCTCGGCACATCCTCTGACCTTCCTCATCTCAAAGACGTTACTCCTCCGAGAAGTACGAGAAGATACATGCGACGAGATTCTCATAGCAGTCATGCTCGCAGACGCCAGCTTTGTCATTGGAGAGAGTTCTATGGTAGCCCGAGGACATGAACTTCTGCAGTGGGCCAAGACCCAACTGCAGATGCGTCCTTCACACATTTCTTCTGAAGACAAGGATGCTGTATACTCTGGGGTGCCGACGAGGGTTTATAAAGGGGTCACCACTGCGCAGACATTGGTGTTGCTAGCTTGGAACGCCCTCTCCTCAAAGGAATACCGTCGAGCAGTCTGTTATATCGAAGTTGCCAGCAAGCTGGTAACTCAAATTAAGGATTGCATGACAAAAGATGTCTCATCACCGAGCTCGAGTCGCATAAACGGGGTAGATGTGCTCGATGTTGAGAAAGAGGTTGTCTCAAATTTATGGTGGACGACCTTTTCGCTCAACCTTTGGATGTCCATCCAAGCAGGAGTCTCGCCTGATATCAATGTGTCAACCTTGACACTTGATTCTCTTCCTGAGACAGAGACCTCATCAGTGTCTATCCAACTGGATCTTGTTTCCGAAAACTTTAATACGCTACAGAAACAGAAGGGCAACATTCGAGAAATGCGGCCCCTGGCATATGTTGTCAATACTGTTGCGTATCTTTTCTCCGAGTCGGATCAAGCTGCATCGAGGCATGGCACCCGTGTCTGCAGAGAAGCCGTACGTTCAGTCGAAAGTTCAAATACCTCCGACTCCAACCTACACAGCCGGTCAAATGATGAGTCGCATCACTTGGTCGTTGCATTCCACCAGACCATGATCATTCAACTCCTCTTTCCTAAGAACGGGTCATGCTATGATCAAGTTGTCGTTCCAACAGAGTCTGTAACCCAATTCTGCTCGTCAGCGGAACAAATTGTCCGATTCCTTTCTCGTTCTATTGTCCACTTGAACCACCATGCATCCACAGCTTCCCCTGCCAATGATCCTCTATCCAAAGCGCTCTGCACTCTTCTGGACACATGTTCTCGAGCTTTCACTCTTGTTCGAGACAATCTGGGGCTCAGCATCGAGCCTGGCTACTTCCGCCCTGAATGGAGCGATCGGCTGTGTTCGTTAGCTAGCGCTTTGTATGCAATCAGCAAAGGCAATCATTTCTATCGGGGCTCGGCCTCAAAAGATACGAGGAAACAGCTGAAAGACTGTGCACGAGCTTTTGGTGATCAAGACCATTCGAATGCATTGGGCTTACTGGGCTCAGGGATGAACAGCATGCGATCCGCATCCCATTCTCCTCAAGCAAACTTCGAGGTTTCGAATGGTTTCCTTGTAACAAGTGAGCTGTCAAATGATATCCCTTCACCCTTCCAGTTTATTGAAGGTGGTTCGAGACTATCTTCATCCATACCGTCATCCTCAACGTCGTCGACCAGTGTGTCGACTCAGTCATTCACACCCTTTGATGAAATGAACAAATGGAATATCAACGAAAACTACTCTCACAACGTTGTTGGCACCGGTAACCTGAGCTCACCTCCAGTGGTTCAACGAGGGCTACAACAAGGGGCTCCTATACAGAACATGTGGTACTCACAAGCAACACCCATGATGAACTTCCAGGCTACTGGCCCAGCCTCTGTTCAGAATACCCAATGGGTCTGGTCGACCTCGAGTGCCGAAGATACAACTTATATGTCTTTCCAAGCTCTGGATATGGAAGAAGCATGAGTTTCATGTTGAAGCATTAATTTGTAAATTAGTTCGAGAAGGGACTGGAGTTACGACTTTATGATGAACATAATCTTAAGCATGCAAATTCTTTGGAACTCTGTTGGAGGTCCTAGATTGGATAATGACTGTTGCTCGGTGGTGTTGATTTCTGGGTATTACTCACGGTAGCGTGTTACCCTGTATCAAGTATATGCCTTATCAACCTTTTAGGAAATTAGCTAGTTCTCCAAGATATTGATAATATGATAATGTGTCTAAAAACAAGACGATGTTTCTTTCTGAGAATTTGAGATATGTGAGCTAAGCCAACAAAGATGTAGTTTCAACTCTGGCCAACTACACTCCTTCATATCTATAGCCGTCACCAGTCAAGCTTTTAGAAGTCTCGATATCGGTCTACAATTTACTTATCTAGCTTTCATCCATGAAAGCCACAACGGTGCTCATATATGCAGTTGTCTCTTGGTAAATGTGACGGGTAGATAACAGCGAATTTTAGTGGTCACAAACTTAGTAGTTCCTTAACCAGCGCTTGGTTTGTCGTTACTTCACTACATCGTCCACAAACCTACACATCGATATGTGACTCATATGGGTTGACCTCCGTTATTGTTTACTATATGTGCACGTAAAAAGCCACCGTGGTCGTTATCAACTTCTATATCATAGGCACATAGCTATCATGATCATCTTATCGGATAGGACGTTGTTAACAAGAAAATGGATATCCTTGGAAAGCACGTCATTCATAGAGTTGCATAAGAAACCGTAATCTTAATGTCAAGATAGTTTGATAAGGAAGGCGCCTACGGAGATAGTTATCAAGATTATTGTCGACTGTTCAGCTCTTCTGCCTTTGATTGTCAATATCAGAGTTTAGGGTAGGTTCGTCTCCAATAATGCGCAACCACTGAAAGATATTAACTTGAACCATTCATTATCATTATGTATCGTTGAGTGAGTGAGCTTCTAGATAATTGAAGCCTGTTTTATATCCTCAATTGAGAAATTCTACTATTGATATTGACCATATTCAAGATTTACCTATTTGGGAGATGGGCGACACACAGAAAGTGCTGGTCCAACATGAACATACAGCTTGACTGGTTCGAAACAGATACCATTTTAAACTGTGGTGATTCCCCGGCAATCACTTTCATGATATCCGTTCTTTTCAATTCAGCACCTCTTCAAGTTACTCTTGCGTATTTGCACCCGTTGTCTCCTTCCCAGAACCATCGCACCCACGTGGCAGCGTGGCAGTCTTTATGTCGCTGACGTCAGCTGATAAGGGAAGCTACGAAATCGGCTAACGTGAGCTTGTGAAAGTAGCAGGAGCAATCTGTTTAACTACAAGGGAGCTCGACAACCCCAGCCAGCTTTGCGCCCTGAAACTCTTCAATATTCTAAGCGCTTGAGGAATCAGCCATGAGATTGCTCTACGCCTTCCCCGCGACTTGCGCGCTCATTTACCGCGCCAAGAGCAGAAACTCTTTGACGCCCGCTGGCATCTTCGCTGCGACTCTGACAGCCATTGCGCACGCATATCACCCATGGAATCTGCCATTTGCGCTTCTCTGTGTTTTCTTTCTTGCTGGAACGCGTGTGACCCACGTAAGTTGCGCCCGCTATCCTAAACTATGCCTCTATTCTGACAAAGCCCCAGATCAAAGAAGGGATCAAGTCCAGTTATACACTCCGTTCTAAGGGTGCCTCCGGAGGAGAAGGGCCCAGAACACATGTTCAAGGTAAGCACTTGAACGCATTTATCTACTTCACGAGTAGCTAACACTTTTGCAGTCCTTGCCAACAGCTTGATGGCCTCGGTCCTCTCCCTCCTTCACGCAAACCAGCTACGCAAACGAGAAGCCGCATTCGCCGATCCTAATACCCCGGATCCTACGGGATCGCTATGCTTCTCCTGGGGCGGTGACCTCTTGGTCGTTGGAATCATCGCTAACTATGCGGCCGTTGCGGCGGATACCTTCAGTTCCGAGCTCGGAATTCTTTCTTCAGGTCAACCTCGCTTGATTACATCGCCGACTCTACGAAAGGTCCCCCGCGGAACCAACGGTGGTGTTACTCTACTGGGGTTGGGTGCAGGCTTGCTGGGGTCCATGATCATTGTCACTACATCTATGCTGTTCTTGCCCTCATGCACTGAGGAATCAGCTCAGACGCCCGCAGGCGGGGCACCATGGACGATGCTGGAGCGCCGCAAGTTCATGGGTTTCATGGTTCTCTGGGGTGCTCTTGGCAGTGTCTTGGACAGTTTCTTAGGTGGCCTGTTCCAACGTTCAGTTCGGGACGTACGTTCTGGTAAGATCGTCGAGGGAGAGGGCGGCAATAGAGTGTTGGTGGCCGAGTCTACTGAGGATGCTGCTGCGCATCTGAAAAAGGCAGACGTCAAAGAGAAGTTAGGCGGCTCCGCTATTGCAGACGATGACGATGCCCACGCTGGAGTTTACGATCCTAAGGACAAGCACCGCAAGTCCAGTTTTGGCGATCAACGACCGTCGAGGATCATTGAAAATGGATGGGATCTTCTGGACAACAATGATGTCAATTTCCTCATGGCGGCTATGATGAGCGTTGGCGGCATGGCGGTAGCAGGCTGGTACTGGGACGTGCCCATCCAGAGCGTCATGGGTGTGTAGCGACACAAGATAGCGACGTCATTTTGAGGGTCAACGACAAAAATTTTGAACTTGGCCCTTTTTTCGCCAAGACCAATGAGAGAATAAAGTGATGTAAAAGCAACTTGCCGCCCTATTTGGTAGGTCTTGATCCATCACGAGATTTAAACCACCGTTACCCGTTGCCACTGGATGGTGTTGAACTGCGTCAAGACACACACATTTCTGTATGACTCCAGTTTGGCGCGGTCAACCTCCGGTGAAGGTCCGTCACACCCCGTCAATCCCCCCGCCGGGTCTCGGCGTGAATCGCAACATAACGGGGCGTCAAACCCGGAGTTGATTCCGAGGTTCCAGGTGCCTGTATTCTTCATCGATGTGGTCCAATGCGGAACCGGCAGTTTCTGATTTCAAAACCCGGGACGATATCTCTCCCAACAACTAGGTCCAACCTCATTCGCGCGTCCAATTATCCAGACGTGATTCCATCACGCAATTCCCCAGACTTGGGACCGGAAAAATGGGAGGGTGGGAGCGAAAAAACCCAAACGATTTGCATTCTTTTTCTGGCGATCCAATAACCTTGAGGCCTTTAGTGATCGAGATTAATTACTCTTTGCTATCCAGAGATAGCAAGATATCGACGGAAACCTGGGGTAGACCCAGAATCGGACGAGTTCAAGTTGCTCATTTAAATGTGTAATAGGTTCGGTGTTGAGCCTGATTGGTTCGTCGGTTTACAGCGAGTCAATCGGGGATTGCGGGGGCGGCAGATCTCCATCTCAAGTAGGGTGGGACATTGAAGCAGGAGAATTACCTTTTTGAGTAGTTGTTCAATTTCAAATCAGCAAGTGCATTTTCACAATTTTAATACATTCGCCCAAGTATTAGGTTAGAAGTTGTCACTATCTTGAGGTTGAGGTTGAGGTTATCGTGATGATAGAAAAGCGGCAAGCGCAGCCGCGGCGTAGTTGCCAAAACCAGTACTGCGATCTTACTCGTCGCTCCTGCCTGAATAGAGAATATAACTCAACCAAGTAGGAACGATCTGCGCACTATAGTTTCTTCACCAGGGGAACTCATCAGCCCATCTCGAAAAGGAGAAATTCAATTCACCATTCTCATTCCTGTCAGGCTCATACGAAAACGCCCCATTTGGGTATTATCCTATGTCTTGGCCTACCTTATCATTACCATACATTTACTTGAGAGCTTTCAATTAAGCAGTCGGAATATGCAGCACCCCTGCATGCCAGGGGCTCTGTATCTTCTCTCCTGGTCTCGTGCGAGGCTGCCCCGCAGAAAAAGTCTCGAATTCGTCGGATTAGAACTTCATGAAAGGAGAATCAATCAAGGGTTTCCCGGTCACAGTTACAATGATTACAAACTAATCATACACTTGTGAATACACGACTGTGAATCTATTACCTTCAAGTATTCTGACTTCTCTAGGTCCTGAGTTATGGCTTTGCACCCCAGCCTTAGCCAGCCCACAGACAGGAACCGTTTGTTACAACCAGTCGGAATCAACTCGGGAATAATTGAACCCTGGGCTGGGCACCCGGCAGAATGGAGTCGTTCTTTTAATTCTAGATCGGTTCTCCAAGGAGAAATGGAAGAAGAGGTGAAGAAATCGAGTGACATGGCCGGACCGACGCTAATTCAAGGCTCAATAGCTGCATTTCAACTGTTGAACCTCTCGCGCATCCCCGAAGCCGGAGCCCACAGCCGCATACAGTCATGTCAAGGCTGAGTAGACTGGAGAAGTGCCTGAAAATCTGGAGCGTCCCGACAACTACATTGCAATCGACGGTCTGGGGAAATGGAGGAAACTCAGTTCTGCTGAGCGATTTACAGTTCGTCGGCACTGAAAAGGCAGCCAACCAGAGACTTTGACGTCTGAAACGGCTTTGAAGCCGTCCTACTGAAATCCCAACGTGAGATAACAGGCATTATGCAGAACATGCTTGTAGCCAATCAAGGCTGGATGATAAGAGTCTGCATCCTAATTCCGAGTCGGTGTCCTTCTCCAAACACACCTCGCCGAGCTCATCGCCAACGCCACCCCAAAAAAAGAATACCGTACCCAAGAAAGCCAAAGCCACACACACCCGAGCACCACTGATACCAAAAAAGAAGCGGCGGTAGAAGGACCAGGACTTCCGCCTATGGCGTCGCCGCGCATGGTTGGGTAAGTCAAACAAAGAAACAGGGCCGTCTTGCCCAAAGGAGTATGGTTTCACTGGGGCTCAAGAAACGATTTGGTAACAGATCAGGGACAAACCGGAACCACCGAGGCTGTTGGGCACTCTGGAGAGTCACAAGCACTAGGTTTCAAGCGGCTCTCGAAATAGCTGGGCCTATGACTGGGGCATATTTGAGTATCCATGGCTTGCATCTGAGAGAGGCTCAGGGCGCAGGTTGGTAGCTGTATCTGACATACCCTGTGTGCGCCTTTCGCTTTTGGTCTTTTAGAGCACGTACGAATATGAGCCAGGGATTGCTGACAGGGTCCAGAGCCGAACGTTGTCACTGGTTCCTGGGGAATACAAGGATTTAGGCTTTTCAATATCCACCGCATGTTCCCTCGTTGTTGATGCCAATGGCGTGGACGATAAAGAACGAATTAAATTGACGAAGGTATGTAAACAAAGCCATCAAACCTTGAAAATGTCAATATTGACAACATCGAATAGTTACAGATCTGGTTATCAAGTTTTACTCATAACAAGGGATAAACAAATGCTTTATCATTCAAGAACCCAACGATTGCTAGGCTTTTTTTCTTCTGTCACCCACTGCGAGGCACATGTCCCACCCAACCCCAGGATCTTTGCCCACGAAGGCGCGGGCACCATTAGATAGTCTCGATGGTCAAGAGTGGGAGAAGTTTGGGGGTTCAATTTCCGGGGGATGCTGGAGACGGAGGTGCGTCGGGAAGTTCTCCCTATCTATGGTTTGCAAGAGATAACTTGTTGACTCAATGAGCGATATTAACATTTTGCAGCAGAGAGTGAAAAGGCTTTGAATTCTGGCAAAACAACTAGACTGCGCTCACACGTAGCGGAAACGTGATTTGCACGTACAATACAGCGGCTATCCCCTTTGCGGCCCTTAGACGCACAAGCACACACGCAATTAACTCAACTTTTTAACATGTTGATGGGTCACTATCGTGATAAGCCGTTGGGTCAATTAGTTGCGGCTCACTGGGTCTTTTCTTCCCCTGATCGGAGTCTGGGCTCCGTAAGCGGAGTAAAACCACTTGATATCCGCCTACTATTGTCAGATAACTGCTTGTTAAACAGCATTGAGCCGGCACTGAGCCGAATTGTCGTCAAACCAGGCCGTGAGAATCACCGAGCCAACCTTCCCGGGCCGGTGATGGTTAGATAGGAGGATGTCGATAAAAAAAGCACCGCCATATGCCGCTGGCGATCCCCGCCAAGCGGCTGTGTTAAATCGAACGGAGGACGTACCGTACACCCTAGACACACCCCTCACCTCTCGTGAGGTGCTCCGCCGAGGCCGCCCCCGTTATGTCATACGGATGTTCAGCGCACCTTCTATACCCAGCTGCCCCAGCACAAGACGGCGGTGCCCCGAGACTCTCGTCGATACCGCTCATTGAAGGCATTGCTCGCCTTTGGAACGTGATTAGGCCGAGCTTAAAGCAACGATCAAGATGTTGACAAATTCGTGCTGCACTGATGGTCTATGCTGTTCCTGAGCGGTCTGAATTATACCTTGTAGAGAGAGTATTCAATTTGAGTTACCTGCAGTTGTTTCGTGACGAATACGTGCTGAAGAAAAGACGATCTGTGGTAGAAATCAAGTATCCTCCCTGTGCGTGTGCGTCTAGTACTGTAGAATGAGAACGCCACCCCCCTCTCTAGGCCCTGCCGAGCGCCAATTGTGGTTTCTTACGGAAGACAAGAACCCCACACCTCTGAAAGCCGGTAACAGCCACGCCCCTGCATCCGGCCGCAGGGAATCCTTATCTTTGGACGGAGGAGAGACCTTCTTTGACGGCTCGAAGCTGTAAACATAAAACCCGCCTCGCCCCGGCTTTCCAACAATTCATTTTCGATCATCCTACACATTTCCGTTTAATTGTTTGATACATTTGTATCTCAGTATACTATCTCTTGTTTCTTTTTCTCTCACATTCCCATAAACCACATTCACAATGGTACGTCCCTATCGAAGGTTCCTATCAGTAGCATGCAGACCACTAACACGATTGTCAGGCTACTCCCATCACTTCAAGGACGGAGACTCTCCAGAAGTACCTCAAGCTTGATCAGAAGGGCATGATCATGGCTGAGTACGTCTGGGTTGATGCTGACGGTGGCACCCGATCCAAGTCCCGAGTAAGTTTCTACAATACTCCGATTTCATACATTGGCGATGGTGGCATCGTTCCTTCCCTCCCAGTCGACGATTCCAAAAATAGGATTTACCTACCCACGTGTGGGCGCGCATGGCGCGCCAACCCGTCGGGTCGGCTCTAGCCGATGTTATCACCCAGACAAGGAAGGAAGGAACGAGGACGCTATGATATAGGGCTGCGATGCGATTTTGAATATTGAACCACCCGCTAACCAACTTCCAGACTCTTCCTGAGCAGGAGTACAAGCCCGAGGACCTCCCCGTCTGGAACTTCGACGGTTCATCAACTAACCAGGCCCCTGGCGACAACTCCGATGTCTACCTGCGCCCTTGCGCCGTCTACCCCGATCCCTTCCGCGGCTCACCCAACATCATCGTTCTCGCTGAGTGCTACGACTCTGATGGCACTGCCAACAAGTACAACTTCCGCCACGACTGTGTCAAGGTCATGAACACATATGCCGACGAGGAGCCTTGGTTCGGTCTCGAGCAGGAGTACACTCTCCTTGGCTCTGATGACAGACCCTACGGCTGGCCCGCCGGTGGTTTCCCCGCTCCGTAAGTTGATATCTTGTTACAAGATTATGGAAATAGCCACTAACAAACTCACAGTCAGGGTGAATACTACTGTGGTGTCGGTACTGGCAAGGTTGTCCAGCGTGATATCGTCGAGGCCCACTACAAGGCCTGTTTGTGTAAGTTCTATATGCCGCTACCACCTATTTTCAAAACAACAGACTAACATAGTAACAGACGCTGGTATCAAGATCTCCGGAACCAACGCCGAGGTTATGCCCGCTCAGTGGGAATACCAGGTCGGTCCTTGCACTGGCATTGAGAGTAAGTCATTATCCCCCGGGTCTTGTTACCGGACCATTCCCGAGCCCCACATATCAGTTACTAACTAAACTTCACAGTGGGTGACCAGCTCTGGGTCTCTCGATTCTTCCTCCACCGCGTCGCCGAGGAATTCGGCGCCAAGGTCTCTCTGCACCCCAAGCCCATTGCTGGCGATTGGAATGGTGCTGGCCTGCATTCCGTAAGTCTTTCTGATCATTTTGAGCCATATATCAGTCGATTTGGCCAAGAATTGAAGGAGTTGTGCTAACTTTTTCCAGAACTTCTCCACCAAGGCTATGCGTGAGGAGGGCGGTATGAAGGTCATTGAGGAGGCCCTCAAGAAGCTTGAGCCTCATCACGTCGAGTGTATCGCTGAGTACGGAGAGGACAACGATCTCCGTCTCACCGGCCGTCACGAGACTGGTTCTATCGACTCTTTCTCCTGGGGCGTCGCCAACCGTGGCACCAGCATCCGTGTGCCCCGGGAAACCGCCGCCAAGGGTTACGGTTACTTCGAGGACCGTCGCCCTGCTTCCAACGCTGACCCTTACCGGGTCACCAAGGTCCTTCTTCAGTTCTCTATGGCTTAAAGCGTGTTTTTTATGATCTAGACGGTTTCGTCTCATGGTTTACGGCGTGACGGTATGGGAAACTATTTGATTACATAGATAGCATGAGAATGGGTACTCAAGGAACCCAGTAATGACAAGAATCAATGAAATAATCCGAAATCTATCCTTGAAAGTGCATATTGAAGAGATGTCGTTTGCGTACCCGGTAAACTCTGTATGAGCCGATACCACCGTCTCACAAAGATCTTTTGATCTAAATTACTCAAAAGTTTATCTAGTTATGTCAAATCACCATGGGAGAAGCGTTACGCTTGGTGAGAAACATATACTATCACCGGGTGTTGACGTGTCGTCAAATCAAGCATGTCCGTACCTACCTCCTGACAAAAAAAGCCCATCGGTTACCCCGCAAATACCGTCGGAGAATTTAAGGTTATTAATGCCACGCGACGGTGGCAGGCGTGGGGACCCACTATCCGTCCTGGTCACCAAAAGTTTGGGAAGGAAGTTCTGACTGCAAGAGACCACATGAGGAAGGCATCATTAAGAATAGAGCTTGTGGTGGCGGCGTGCAAAGTAAGAGTTAGCAGTGGACCGTTGCGATGGATGCGAAGCTAAAAACTTCGTTATAAACAGTGGTAGTCTCGCGGACCTCAGGCGTTCAAGGGCATCCATCAACAACAATACCACGGTGTTGTTCGCTGCCCAACATGTCCGCCTTCACAAAGAGCATGAGTCTTAAATTAAATTCGGATTTGGTGAGGATTAATTCTGACTTGGCTTCTTCTTAATAGGCTGGTTGCGATACGAACGGTAAGCTCGCCAACATTCGCCGTTTACGACTGCCCCTGTTGTTGTTGTTGTCATGCTTATTGCTAGGGGATCTCCAAAGGAGCAAAAGGCACCTATCTATGTGACTCTGCTACAAACTAAATTACATAAGAGAGATAGAATTGAGATGTCGCGTCGGCGACGGTAGGCCCCGAAAAGGGTTCTGGATTCCACGTGGCCTAATACGCCTGTGGGTGTGGGTATGGAAACGACTGCCCCCGTATGAAACCGATGAAACCGATAACAACAAACACACTAGTATTATGACCGGTGAAGTTTATTGCCGTATGGAGCTTAATGAGGAGATTCTCACCACGAAGTGACTAAAGTATGTCCCCCTACTACTACTCTTATAGACCTCCTATTCTCCTTTAAATATAAATAATTGACCATCAAGCCGCGCCAGCCTTCACCAGCTGGGGGAAGAATATGGGAGATATCTGACTGCTGCGTCTCATAATCTGTGTTCTCTTCACTGCCGCCGCTGCCGCTCGTCACTCTTTGTCACCGGCGACCTCGACAGTGAACTCACCGCCCCTGACGCCGGGACCACTCCTTTCTCCCTCCTGGATACTGCAGTTATGAGCTTGTAAATCTGATCTACACACACCCAAAGAATGCCGCCACTGCCATAAAGCTGACGCTTTTGAGAAGAACTGCCCAGGCATGAAGGTAAGAAGCAAAAGAAGAAGAAGACGATAGAAGAAGGAGTAACTCGATCCGAAGAACAAGAGCCGTTGGACAGGACCTCAAGTGTATAAAGACCATGGATTATAAGTAAAAGACTCTTGGAACATCTGGCTTATGGTAGTTTTAGTGTAGAATTATGATACTGACTCGAATTTTTGATGACTTTAGGATAATATAACATAATGACTTTGGGTTAGTTTATCACTGAGCTACTGCAGTTGCTACTCGAGTGCATTTTTATGACCTTAAGCCTCCCCGTGTTAACTTTGAGATCCTCTCACGACGTGCGCGTCGGTTTTGCTGTAACAGAACTCGAATCTGACAGAGGTCCTTTTCCTGCAACAGTTTCACCATTTATCCGTGACAGCGCGGCGACTCTTCTAGGTAATGACTTGTCGAAGGACCACATAACTGCCCACTCTTAGAAGTTATCGTAGTCGCTCCAGCTGACACCAAATTTGGTGAGATTGGCGTATTTGGCGTGTCGGCCGCGAGAGGTATCGGATAGTAAACCATTTCCATGGCCTTCAGGCCTGGTGGACTTGTTTGATGTGGACATGATGACTTGGGGCCGTCTTTAGAATGACATGGAGAAAGGTGGCATGTTCTGGGACAGAAGCTCTGAGTATGTGCCAGGAGTTTCTGGCCAGTCTCATTGACGATTCAGAGGAGAATACGACCCTTCCGTGGACGATTAGGGCCAGGTGAGTGTATTGATAAAAGCAAATCGGATGACCTCCCTTCAAGATCCAACGCAAAGTAGACCTTGTCCACAAATAAACGCAAACATAGACGTGTCTTCTGTCCTAATGTCTTCAGTAGACTGCAAGTATGCATGCAAACTATACCTTTATCGTTATTGGAACATAGGGGGAAAGGAGACATAATAGAGTCTAGCAAAATTATTAGATTCTTGGCCAAATCGACTGATATATGGCTCAAAATGATCAGAAAGACTTGATAGAGGGACAAAGGACTAGTCTTCATGCCAAAAGATAAGATTTTAATAACAAATAGTCTAAAGATTAGCATAATATCTCCTGGGCTGGCCTTTAGGTTTCGTCTCTTAGGCTCTGGACGGTTGATTCTTATGATGTCCTGAGGAAAACGCCCTGACTTATTTCCGTTGACACGGTGTTCTTGACTGGGTCACTGCCAGTGGAGCGCACTGCCGGCTGTTGCTATTGAGGCAGTTTCGTTTTCCTCCATTGCCTTAACACAAATAAGCAAGAACTCTACTCCCCCTCGAGCTTCCCAATGACCTTGATGAGCTGGGCCCAGGCGCTACTTCATCCGCACTTTCCATAAACAAGGCAAAACCCGTCTGCTCCTCCTTCTGCTTTCTTGAGGCAGTCCCCTCCGATCATCATGTCATCGATTGACGTAGCACTTCAAGCGCATCTGTCCCGGGCCACTGCCGATGCGAAATAAGGCTGAGCAGTATGGAAATGATCAAGAAGAACCTGAGGAGTAAAACGAGGGTAGGTAGCCTCACCCAAGATTCCTCACGGGAGATTTTCCAACCTAGACATCTTCCCAGACGCAATTCAGACCCAATTCAGAATCGAAGTCTAAAGCAAAAACAGGAAAACCCCTAACCAAATTCTTTCTTTTCTTCAAAAATGTTCGTGCCATACACAGAGGATGAAGAGATGGCGATAGAGAACGAAGTCGAGGAGACCCAGGAGGAGACCAGAAAGGACCCAGATCCAACACCACCCCCGAAAAAGACGAAAACAGAAGGAAAATAGGGAGTAAGTATATTTAAAATAACTATTTAATAATTTATTATACTAACTTCTTTAGAACCGAGTCAAGAAATGTTTCGCATGTCATAAGGAAGGACACATCGAAAAAGACTGCCCAAAGAAGGCAGAGGAGAGAAATGGACAAATCAAAACTGGTTTAAAAATGGCAAAGGAGGTAATTAACCCGGTAGCTCAAGAAGGAGCGAAAGGGGAAGGAGCAGCCAGACCTTCAAATTGAAGATTAGGCTTCTAGGCCCTATAGACGAAAGATTAGATCATTTCTTACTCTAAGCTATTCTAAAGCGGCTTCCCAGTTTCATCTCTTAGGCTCTAGGCAGCAACGATTCCATGTCCCCCCCCTCAACTTCTTCTTTCCCTCCTTCTACCTCCTGTTCCTACTTCCCTTTTACCTCAGATTGCAAAGCTTGATACTCTTTGGGACGGATCAACTTGGATCCCCCCGTTTTATAGGCTTGGCAATCTACAGGCACTCGCCGTCGACAACATCCCACTGCCATAAACAGGGCCATTTCGAAAAGGATTGCCCAAAGAAAGCCGACGAACGCAATGAGCAGATTAAGCAAGGTCCCAAGCTGACAAAGGAACTAGTAGATCCAGTAGGTTTTTAATTCATAACTGATTTCGAATGATCTAACATTACTTTCCAGCGCGTTCAAGAGCTGGAACGAAATGTATCCAACATCGACAAGGACATTCTCGACCTACAGAACCTTGTCAGACAGATAAAGAAGGAAAAGGATGCAGAGATTAGATTTCTCAAGAACGAAAACGAAGAGAAGGACAAGACCATTGGTGTCCTTGTAAAGAGAATTGAGAATATTGAGAAGTTTTTGGTCAAGGCAAGCAAGGCCAAGGAGGCAGAGAAGAAGCAGAAGGACATTCTCGCTCTAGAAAATAAGCTTAAGCATGAGAAGAAGTAGAGGGAGAACCTTCTTCTTCAGATGAAAGACTTGGTCAACACTAATGAATAGAAAGGCAAGACCATTCTCCGTATTACCAAGCGCCTTGATATTATTGAGGAATTTTTGGAGGGGAAGTTTGCAGACGACAAGGCAGACCAGGAGTAATGGAAAAGTCGGCCGAGATGAGTCCTGCATTGATCCTTAATGAATTCACAGGAGAATCATTAGAGAGAATATAGCTGTACTATAATTAACAGCTTTACTAAAGAAAAAGAAAGACTAAGGCTCTGATTTATGCGAAGTTATTTATGACTTGTATATCCATTTAATTACTTTTCTTTTTTAAATGAACTCTTGGATATATATGTGTAGTGTGTAGAAGGGAAGGAGCTCTTAGTTGTACGTGCAGTATGTCAAAGGGAGGGAGCTCCTGACTGCAGTTATGCAATACGAAATTTACAGTATGCAGTGTTCCTCTTCTTCCCTCTTCATACACATTGCAACCCCCATCTGCGTTCTTCTCTGCACTCTTTTTCTCTACAAACCCTTTCGGCGTCAACATGGCGCCCAATAATGCGAATGGGGGGGACCGAAGTGGAGGCAAAAACTCCAGTTTCGGTGACGTTTATCGTCCAGGCAAACGGGAGCAGTCTTATGCGGCTGGGGAAGGCTCTTCCAAGACGAAGCCGAAGGCAGGCAGATATAATTCCATTGTGTTGCTGGAAACCTCATACTACTGAGTAGTGAACTGCTTCACGGCGGGGATCGGGCTCGATTCATGTGATCATTGCCTAGCAATGCCCAAAGTGACGATAATATGGAGGACATTGAGCTTACAAGACATCGAGCTCGTGACTGTGATCGGTATTGGAGAAGGGCCGCATTGGCGCAGTTGAGAAATTTCTCATGGAGCAGACTCGGGACAAGGAAGCTGAGGAGGAGAACTAAAACAAAGCTAGGATTGAGTACAGAAAGGGAAGGAGAAGAGAAACTTCCACAAAATTAAAGAACTCTGAACCTAAGAGAATCACTACCAAGAGCCTAAGAGACGAAGCGAAGAAGCTACTTTAGAACAGTTAAGAGTAGGAAATGGTGTATTTTTTCGTCCCTTATGAAGAGGATAAGAAGCGCAAGAATGGCAATGGCTATAGATATTTAGGTTAGATATGAGGAATCTAACTCCGTTCTATTTCCGCTAACAGAAGCTTGTTTACTGGGCCATTGTCACTGTAGTCCACCATCTGCAACATAAACGCTCATGCTCGATAACCACAACGGCGTCAAAACAACTTGGGCGTTTTCCATGTGACTTTGCTAAATTTCTTGTTTGGCTTCGAAATTAATCTTGACAAAACTTTTCTTATTCATCGATCCTCGGCCCTTTTTGCTCAACATGGTTATCTACAAGGACCACCCAGCCTACAAGGCATTCATTAAACAAAGGCATTAGGCTAGACGAGCGCCTCCTGCCACCGCTTGGAACGAACTTTGCTAGCAGAGTGACTGTTAACCCAGGTGAAGTATACTGCAGAATGAGACAGCGAAGACCAAATTTGCAGCGAGGTGAGTGACTTTACCATAGAATCACATTAAGAACACCAAGAAAACACCAAAAACAGCCAAGGAGTTCAAGGCGGCCAAGGAGACGGAGATCCTTACAGCAACGACAACACAGCAAAAAGCACACCGGAACGTAGAATAATACCTAACCCTCGTATTGCTGAGGAGGAGATGTCTGGTGATGACAGCGTCAAGAGCCCTACCGACCGTGCAATCGAGAAGGACAAGAAAGACTGCGAGTACAGAAATTGGATTCTAGAGAAGAAGATTTTCAGGATTATCTTAAGGCAAATTTTGAGTCTAGCCCCTGATGAGACGGAGATAGGGCGATGGCTGGAGCAGATTAGCAGCTTGGCAACTTGATAGCAGAAGTCTTGTTACTGCCAGTGTCAAGAAGAAAGATGAGCCAGTGCCTACCAATCATGTCGGGACCGATGTGTACGAGACCAGCTAGGGAAGTCAAAGACTTTACTTTCAACTTAACTTTTCCATCATACGTATAATCCAACGAGAAAGATGGTCGCTAGTAGGTAGTCTAGAAACTGCTGTCCATTGCTTCCTGACAGTTATCACCGTTTCTGACAGGCGTAGTCCTTGAGGCCAGAGGGAACTTGACTTTGATACTATAGAGGGTGGAGCAACCTATCCGAACATTATTTCATTGGTATCTTTCTAGCTCAAAAAATTGATATTACAATGATACTAATAATTGGTGAAATTGCAGCTGAGTTCTGTCCAAACAATGACACCAGGCCGAGACTTGTGCAGGCCTGGTGTAAGTGGTCAGTGCGGATATGTATCCGATAACACGGTGCTTATCCATTGTGGAGCTGGACTTTTTTTCTTGATGCTTCAAGACCAACCTCAATCTTTCCAATCTCACAATCATCTATCCTTTTCTTAATACCCCTATAATCCAAAACAGGATGGCTCCCCTAGAAGAGACCGGAGATCAATTCTCCATACTTCCAGTCAAGATACCCGCTACACCATCATACCCAGAGACTGCCGTCCACGAAATTCGCATACGGAAAAATGCGCCCAAGATCCCAACCGCCAATGATTCGCGAAGTCTATTCCTTAAGAACATTCCCGCGGATAGCACAGAACCTCACTTCCGCTCGCTTTTCACTCAACTAGTTGGCGCCGGCAAATTTGAGACCATCACTTTCGAGGACGAATCGCGAACACTACTCCCTATTGATCCTGCGCAAGCCACAAAAGTCGCAGGTTTTGCAAAGAAGAGAAAGCGTGGAGACGTGGAGGCCGAAGAGAAGGAGCGAGAGGAAGAGGCCGCGCAATTACCGCAAATATGGTTGCGACGTGTGCAGCGTAGCAGCAGCACCGCTGTTGTGCTCCTAGCAGACCAGAAGAGCGTGCAGTTAGTACTCAAGGCTATCGCGAAACTACAAAAGAGCAAGAAGTACCCTTCGTGGGGTAGCGACCTGTCCGACGACGTTCCCGAACTTGGTTCAGCATGGATCGCATCACATCTACAACTGTCGCGCGTTGACAAGGTAGCAACACAAAAGGCTGTTCACGCCTTCTTTACCGCATTCAACCGCAAGGAGAAGGAAGCTGCCGAGCTGGCTAAGAGACTCCGTAACGAGCCTGACGAGGATGGCTTTGTTACAGTGACTCGCGGCGGACGATCAGCTCCCGCCAGCCGAAACGAGGCCGAGGAAGCCAAGCGCAGAATGATCGAGAGGGCCGACAAGAAGAAGTCAGAGTTGAAGGACTTCTACCGCTTCCAGATGAGAGAGCGACGCAAGGCGGAGCAGATGGCGTTGATGAAGCGATTCCAGGAGGACAAGAAGAAGGTGGACGCCATGCGGGAGAAGAGGGGCAAGTTCCGACCAGAAACCTGAAGCGTTTCAACTTAAAAGCTATTAATGTAAGTCATAATTGAATGTTCTACTTTGTCTTTCATGATGACGTCGCGGGGCAATCGAAGCATGATGGGGTAGCTAGGCCTTTGGCCTCCCATCTGGGTGCCGAAAACGACCGCGTAACAATCTTCTCAATTTTGTCTGAGACTCACATATTTCACCTTTTCTTATTGAGTTTTATTGGTGAATCACCACTGACGAGACCAGCTGTTCGTGTTACATATGAAACTTCAGTGTCCGCACATTTGCAGGGCACTGATTCGAACCACTTCCGAATTTACACGGAAGCCATATACCTGCGAATCAGCATGCCAGATTACTCGTGTTGAATACGTTATTACGACCCGATGCAAGGTTTTCATCCGCCGCTTGGATCAGCCATGAGCACGCTCAACACTAAGTGTCGGATCTAGGGGTCCTCGAGACGAGGTGAAGCTACAGGTTGGGCAACAAGGGATTCGGGCCTTTGGTTTCTACCCAATTCGTCATTTTATAACACCCTCGGGCCAAGATGATATCAAGGCGGGCAATGCGGGGTGTACCCTGTCAATGAAAGGAGGGGAGAGGATGAAAATATAGATTCAGGCTTCCAAGCTCGATCAGGGTCCACATTGTTTGAGATTTGTTCTGAGGGACTATCCGTTGTGTCTATGCTTATCTGACTTGCGTCATATCGTGTGTACTGTAAACAATAAGAAGGTAGTGTGACCGAGTATATCACCATGCATCGTAACCGTTTTCGTGGCCGTTTCTGTGGCCGTTTCTGTGGCCGTTTATTATCATTTATCCTCAATGTAAACATGTTCTGTTTCGACCCCATCATGACCCTTCGAGAAGGCTTTCTAGTGTCAGGGGTGGGAACTTCGGCCAAGGCGACGACCCTGAAAATTCAACTCAACAGGATAGTCTAACAAGAATAAGAAAAACTAGACTCGTGCAGCAGCTGCGTTGCCACTTGTCGACCGTTGTCTTGTCTAACTGTCAAAAGGATGACCCTGGCTGGTCGCGTTCGCTCAGGCCCGCCTCACTTTTCCATGCTTCCAATTGGTTCGGGCATTGTTTACTTTCCCCCCCACATAGCAACCAGCTCTCCCCACCACAACAATTAAAGCAGACCTTGTATACCTTGCCGACCTTACCTTACCTTACCTTACTTAGACAGGCATTACAGAATTAATTACCGATGCGCAGAAATTGGTGACAAAAAGTCATCATTCAACCTTCAACTCTAAAGGGGCAATCGAAGGAGGCTATGTGTATCATTCTTCAGTCGCCCTGAAGACAACACAATGATTGATACCGACAACCTCCGTACAGCTTCGCTGTATATCAATAACCAGCTCCTATCCAGAGGTCTACTTCGCGATGGCCAGAGCATTGATTTCGCTGGTGCGGCTTTCGACGGCCATGATGCCCCAGCTACAATGGGACGCATTGTGAGCATCCTAAACGATTTAATACTTCGAAGAGATGTACGTTTCTCCCCTATCGGTCTTGATCTCAGACTAACACATACACCGCAGCGTGATGCGGAACATCGCGAATCCTTATCGACGACAATGCGCACCTTGCGCGCCGACAACCTCAAGCATACCAACGACATCGCGCGACTTACAGAGAAACACAACGAGGCCAAAAGGAAGCTCGATATCGCCGAAGCTTCAGAAGCTGCACTCAAAACCCAGATGAAATCCGCCGATGCCTCCATTCGCGGCTTGAAGGAAGAACTTACCCGTACAAAGGGACTAGTCGCCCAAGCACGCGCTGCATGTGCAACAGACGTACGCAGAAGAGATCGTCAAATTGATACCCTAAAGAAGCAGCTCAACGAAGCTGGGCGCGCACGAGGAGCACGAGGCAATCCCGGTGTAACCTCAATCACCATTACAGGCGATGTCGGCGAAGAGAAGTCGTCCTCAACACGAGACGGCAGTATATCAACAGAGAACTACGACCTGCGCAATGAGACAAATGCCTTTCTGGCAAACCTGGCCCAGAATCTTAGCGAAGAGAACGAGGCTATTATCGCTCTGATGCGAAAGACGATGCAGCAACTGCGGGACATGAGCGGTTGGAATAGTGAAAACCAGGATACCCTTGTCACTCAACAACAAGGATGGCAAGACATGGCTGCGGAGCTGGACTCTGTACTGGAACACATGCGAACCATCCTAACGAATCCCTCCTTCGTACCAATTGAAGAGGTCATGGTTCGAGAGGAAGAGATTAGCCGTCTCAAGGACGGATGGGTCAAGATGGAGAGCCGCTGGACCGAAGCCGTTCATCTTATCGACGGCTGGCGAAAACGTATGGCTGCCAACGGACGGCCAATCTGTGATGAAGAACTCCAGATGGGACTGCGTCTCAGTCCTGTGAGAGTGAGAGATGTGGAGGAAACAAGACACGCCTCTGGTTTAAGGCTTTCGGCAGTCGCAGAAGAGGAAGAGGAGGAAGACGAAGACATGCACGTTACGAACTCGCCATGCCCATCCCGCTGTTCTCCAAGTGTGCAGCTTGTTCCGGAGTCGGAGCCGGAAGATGATGACCACGTCCATGAAAGCGATGCCGAATCTGATTACGACGTACCAATCGACGATTACGATGTTGACGAGCCTAATGTGCAAATCCTTCAACAATCCACAGCCGCTCCTCTGTACCACAGGGAGCAAGAATCTTCACCACTCCCCGAACCTCCTCAACTCAGCCCCTTGAAGGATTCCGCCTCTGCAGGAAACAGAGGCTCTTCACGACCCAAGCAACCGGGCAAGAGAGATTTCAACACGATAGCCGAAGAGGATAATTGGGATCTTCAGAGAGAGACAAACCCAATCCCTATACAGTTCAACCACGAGGCTCGAGACCGTGTCTCGTCCAGCTCATCCCTCGAGGAAGCTCTTCTCAGATCATCCAGTGCCCCAGACGCAAAGCCTTCTACGCCTAGTCGACAAAGCTCACAACGTAGTGACCAAAACGAAGCCAACCAAGGCTCACCTAATCGGTCACCCCGTCGAGGGGCTTCTCGTCTTCCTCTCCCAAGGAACGCCGAACCCGCTCCCCAGCAGAGTCCTCTCACCATGGCCACTATCGCCGCCAAACTAGCCGCTTCAGAGCGTGAGGCCGATGCTGCTCGTGTTCGGGCCAAACTTCGTGCTGCCCGAAGTACCCGTGGTGTTAAGAAGCCCAGCATCACTTCATCTCAACCCGAACCTCAGCCTGCCGAACCCCCAATCAAAGAAGCAGAGCTCAAAAGAAGTGGCGTTGAGAACGTGGACCCTGTAAAGAGGGATCCAGCACCAGCTGATGGACAGTTGAAGCCCGAGAAGCGACGTCGCGCTCGTCGAACGAGCAAGAATACATCGCGGCGGAGGAGTACATTGAGTCCGTGGGAACTTGAAAGTTTGATGAATGGAAACGTACAGTAATAAATTGTCTAATATGTCCCAACCTGGAAAGCTTACGGGCGAATTGGTATGGCGTTTGGTGTAGGAGGAATTCCGGGGCTAGGGTCCCTGCATTCATTTAGTGAATAACGATTACCATTCAAGGATTTCATGTGAGAAAGGTCTAATGCAATCTTTTAAAAGGAAATAGTAGTGAATTCATACACAACGACACCCGAGATACGACCTAACAGCACCTGATCCTTCCATCGCAAAAAGCCATAATCATTTGCCTTTCCTCCAGGATCTCATGTCAAATAGGCCATAGATGAGTCCCGCAGAGCCAGGCATTTACCCTTTCCCCTTGATCCATGTCCCCCAACTCCAAAATCGTAAAGCATAACGTAATTTCTTTCCATAGTCATGTAATAATCCTTTAGTTAGAGAGCAGGCGCTGTAGCAATGAGCGCTGACATGACAGCCACGCCACCAAGGGCAGCGTATCCAACAACTTCGGCCATACGACGAAGACGTTTGGGTGGCGGAGGTGCCGCTGCCATTCGTACTACCCTTTGTGTATCCCGTTGAAGCGAGTCCGCTGGTAGTTTGGGTGGGCAACATGCGACTCCCTGGGGGATTATGGACCCACGGGGTTCCATGAGCTGCTCTTCAGGGGTGAGCTGAGAAATGTCCTCTGCCTTTCTCTTCAACGACCGGGGAGTCTCGGTGACCTCCTTTACTTCTTCGGCTACCTCAACTTTGTTAACCTTTCCTGCAGGAATAGTTGCTGCATCACTGGAACTCTGGGTTTCTTCCTTGTCGTCCTTCTGGGCAACTGCCGTTTGATTCTCTGTGTTGGCGGCGGACTCAGCACCAAAAGCCTTCTTGCTCTGCTCAAAGCTAAAGGCCGATGTTTCATCCAGGATAGGCTCTGCATCAACTTCTGACTCGACGGGCTGGAAGGGGCCTTGAGGTGTGTTGAGGAAGCGAGTACCAGAAATTGCCAAGTCAGAAGGAGCAAGTTCGTCAACTTGAGTACGCTGAGGTTCATGAGATTGTTCGGTGACGGTCGGTGGCTGCACCTGAATGTGACCAAAAGATGTAGACCGAGGATGTGCAAGATTGCCCATTGTATTGGCCTTGTTCACTTCTCTGGCAGCAAAATATTCGGTCTTGCCAGTCTTTCTACCCAGAATCTCAGTTGCAATCTCGGCCGGACTATGAGTAAGAGTCTTGACAGTCCATTCAGAGATCGAAGGAAGCTGAAAGGATGGCTGGATAGGAGGAGGCGCCACGGGTGGTAGAGCAACGTCCCACAAGGGGTTTCGCTTGATATAACGGGACACCAGCTGATCAGGGACCCTTGGAGTTCGATCGTCAATAGCATTCATATTTTGCTGCTTGGGAATGCTAGAATCTGCGCTCGAAGTTCGACTCTCAAAGCTGTAATCGGGATGTTCTAAGAGTTTCTTCGCACCATCGTCATTCATCGAATTGGTATGATCCATGAGCTCGTCTTCTGGGAGAAGGTCAAAAGCTGTCAAATAGCTGGACACTGTTACCATACCTTCTTCGTTTTCGCAGTCGTCGTGATCGTTGAAATCATCCTCCGCCAATGCGGAATCTTGGTTGTCTTCGGCTTCACAGGCGCGTGAAGATGCCCAGAAAGCCCCTGAAACGTTCTCCGAAGATTTCACTGTATCCATGCTTACATCGTGCAAGTCGTGGGTATCTTCTTCCATTTCCTCGTCTTCAAACTTGTCTTCGTCTTCAAGCTCGCCTTCGAACTCGTCCTCATCTTCAGCTACATCGTCCTTGTCACTGGAAATTTGCTCTTCGTCGGACCACAATCCGTCGTCAGAGGGAGTAGTAACCTCATTAGAGACTGATTGAAGAAGACCTTCTAGCGGTCTTTGAAGGCTTGGTAGTTCGTCAAGGAGAGACCGCGACATGGGTGGTGGGACGGGAACTTCGCCAACTCTCACATGGGGTAGCGAAAATTGTTCTTCGTCGCTCGTCAAATCGATCGGAGAACGATTAGATGACGAGGGGTTAAAAGGAGCTGGGCGGATCCTCTTCTCGTATAACATCTTGCAGCTATTCTTTACTTGATCTTCGTCGCTGCTCATGGCTTCCACGTCGCTTTCATCAGGGACACGGAAACAGTTTCCGCGACGTTCAGGACTGGAATATGAGTTAGCAGCAATATATTTCAAATGCACGAGGGGAGCATACTCGAGAGATCCGTGCTTGAGAAAGATCTCAAGTTCAGTAGGTGGGTACTTCGACATGCCGCGTTCAATGGAAGTTCCAAACACTAGTTTATCGGCAGTTGAAATCTGTGTGTCTTGGTCTGGTTCGAGGCGGTCATTATTTTTATAAGTCCCGTGAAGGGAGTTTGTGTCCTTGATATAGACTTTCTAAGAAAAAAAGAATAAATCAGACTTTATGATAAGTTAAGCCTTTATGACAAAAGCTTACCTGGTTTTCGGCGTCGAAAGTAACGACCGCATGCTTTCGGGACATCACGGCGGAATCAAACCATGCATTGTTCCTGGACGCTTCAAGGCATGCCTTTCGTTTGGAGGTTCGTCCGACTTGGATCGAAGGGTTTCTCTTGCTCAGGAAGATTCGTCTTTCTTTAAATGGAAAGTTTGGGGGTGTATTGACGCTCGTGAGCGTGATCAAGACTGGGAATATCAGTTAACACCAGAGCCTGGGTAGAATATCTCGATGTTTTTGTCTTTGACTCTAACTTTACCTTCATCGCGATATTCGGGGACTGCCATATTGACGCAAAGCCCAGTCGAACTTTCTTGAATAGTTTCGGCGTATATCTTGCTTGCGTATGGGAGTACGTCTCACATACACTTAGATCGAGGTGGGGACGGCGGTGCAGTATGCTGGCTTCGTGCGGAAGAATGAGTAGAAGATGTACAAAATGCAAGAAAAGAAGAAGAAGAACCACGGTGTTTGCGAGATGAAAATAGAGAGATAGAAAGAAAGGAAATAGAAGAAACAAATGATGCAAGGCAAGCAGCATCAAGGTGATCCGAGAGGTGTTGGCAGGAAGCCCCGGGGAGGTGAATTCGAAGTGGGGCAACAGTGTAAGGTCACTGCCGTATCAGGCAGACAGGTGACAGCCTGCAGGCAGATAAGTGCTTATCGGACGGAGCTAAAGTTAACGGTACTGTAGCGGGGCGAGGAGTAACCCCGCCTATTCAGCAGCCCTGAGTAACCTTGATGTTGACGTTGCTCGGGAAGCTTTCTATCTTTGAGGTGAAAACCTTAGCAGCCTTAAACCATCACTAATAAAGAGGGGAAATTATAAAGAAAGGACTGTTCTGTGCGAAGTGCATAGAAATCGATCTCTCAAGAACCATCTGGTGTTGAAGCTGCAGGTGTATCATCGACTCGACCTTCAGTTTCAGGGTCTAAATGGACGCCTCCCTTTAATGGAAGTTGGGTGGGCCGCACTGTGTGCTACTGATACTGTATCCGTGATGGGCTAAGTATGATCTAGAACCGCCAGATGGCTGCGATCCAGCAGAAGTTCTTTATCAATGAATATAATTACGCTATCACAATATATTCCCAATGACCTTCACTGTCATCAAGCCTCACTTGCAAACAAGCCTGGGTTTTTAGCAAGCACAAGTACATCAAGGAGTCATAGATGGAGAGGTAGAAGGCAGGATTCGTTATCGAATGGCACTATAGTGGTGAAAGGCTTGGGTCGGCAGGCGGAATGGATCGCATTCACTGTATCAGCCACTGTCAAGCTCCAGATATCGTAGCGTATAGGAGCTTGCCAAAAATGACCACATGACTGTTAGTACGGACATTGGGTTGTCACCGCGGCCCCAATCCTTTCAACCACGGACTACATGATGGATTCATGCCCAGGAATGGTATCCTCTCGCTTACCCACGTATTGATAAAGTGAGAACTATGACTCTGAAATGGCTATAGGACTGCGGATTACTGTGCGTCGTCAGCTCGGTCTCCGTTTCAACCTCTTTCGCATAATTCCGGAAGAATCGCTGCATTACAATCGTCATGTCTTTGACGTGGTGAGGGGTTGCCTATCTGCACTTTGGACGGACATACACTGTGAAGACGGGACTTCTGCGACAGGGGTACCTACTATCTATCACAAAGATACGCACGTAACAAATCTCCTCTATACGATGCTACAAGGTCACGGTTCCCGAACTAGAACTTGTCTCTGGTGAGTTAGTTAATAAATGCAGTGTCACAATTAGGTCTTCGGCCAACAAAGCAGTCATCTCATCCTCGCGGCCCCTTGCTTGTTCACGCTGTGCGCTTTTCTGCTCATGGTGTAACTCAACTCCCTTCTAAGCCGCCTCCTATCGGAAATTCACAGTCACTCAGGGCCTCGGTTTATCCGAAACCTTGCTCAAAATATTGCCCTCACTACTTGCCAACACAGCAGCTTTGCCTTCACCCAACCAGGCAATGAATAATGGCACGGACGTTATATACGACAAGTGGTTGGGCTTTCCAGTCACCCAGACGCCATGGCTTAGCTGATATTGTCCCGGTAATGGTTCCTCCGTAACAAATTCATTCCCCCATCCGCTCTTCGAGTTTGAAATCAGCTTTCTGTCTATTTCCATACCTAAGAAGGTAGGTAGGCAACCTTATTAGACCTCGGCAGGATGAAACGTTCTGGACTAACATCATTCATCACACCACTTTCTGGCCTTGGACTTGTTGGGAACCCAAACGCACCGAGATCATAATGCATCCAACAAGATCGAGTTAATCTGACACTTTCTCAGGCATTTATAAGACAACGCGCTGATACAAGACATCTTATCAGCAATGGGCCAAGCGCGTTAAGTGATGATCGATGACGATGACCGAGACAAGGGTCATTTTCAGGTGGAGAGAAGCGGGTGAGTGGAACAAAAAGCGGGACGAAGCGCTAGCATTCCTTGTCCCTTTTTTCTGGGGATGAGGTGCCCACTAGATGCTGTCATATGTCAAGGTTTAAGGAACCACATGTGATATGATCGAAGAAACCTCATGAGACTGTAGTAGATGACATGAATGTTGTGCCTCGCAGGACCAGAATAACCCAGAATAACCTGGTTGTGTCCTTCAGAAGATCCAGGCACATGAGTCACTAACCCCTTGGCCGTTATACTTTCACCTGCATAAGGTACCTCTTCAAGTAAGCTTCGCGCCTAAATATTTCAGGTCGCCACTAAATGCCCTGGAATTTCTCAGCGGCGCCTGATCCACTGTTCCACAGGGCAGCTCATGCACTTACGCCACGCCACAACCCAGTTCTCACTGGACTGGATTTAAACAAATATTCAACACCGTCCACACTCTTCTTTTCCTTTCCTTCGCTTTTTGCTTTCAACTATTGCAAGGTGCTACCATTCCGCTAACACCTATCTCCGAACTCTTGTCAAACCCGTCCCTCGGATTTCCTCATGGACTTTATGCCTCGATACGCCTATAAATTAACAGAAACCGCCGTATACTACGCTCATACCAGTCGTCCCAGACCTAAAACCTTACCCAAGTGACAGAATTTTCTACTGGGACGAGGATCACTTGCTGAATAGCTTTTGATATTTCTCGATTTTCACAGAACTTGCTTATACTTCGACCTTTGCAAGTTTTCCTCGTCGACTTACACCGGCCTCAAGCGCTTTCGCGATCAGTATAACCGACACCCCATTTTTGGGCTTTCTTCAGTCAATCAGCTGGTACCAAGCATCCGGGCAAAATGATGAACCACGCTCGAGTCAAGGCTCTCAAGGGCGATGGGAAAACTGTATCCAAAAAAGCCATCAAGTCGGGTCGCGCTTCCGCCAACTTAACTCCTCGTGGCTCACCTTTCGCTTCGCTTCTTACGTCACCTGCGCATTCCGCAGCCCCCAGTAGGGCCGCCTCTGACGAGAGCGAAGATGAATTCGAATACGACGATACTATGAGTATTGCCTCCGGAAGCTCTCTAGTCGATACAAATGAAGATGGCACCAACACATTCGACGCCAAGCAGTTTATGGAGGAACTTCAGGATCGCAAGCACAACAACAGCGATGCCCGAACTCAACTACTGGAACTCTACATCAAGGTTCTACGACACCGATTTGCGCCGGCGACTCATGAGTGGCTTGATGAGTCCGCCAACGAGCTTGCCGAACTCTTCCTTCGCGGCGCCAACCGCGGTATGGAGGCCAGAGAGCGACTGCTATATCTTCAGGCTTATCTTCTGACCCTCAGCTCTTCTGAGGATGTCAATGTATACGAACACGCTGAAGGAACTCTCAAGCAGATCATAGCCGACGATGACGATGAAGAGTGCAAGGCATTTGGCATATACGCACTGTGCTTCACCGTGCTTTACGGTGGCGGTGGCGAAACAGAGGCTCTTGAGTTGCTTGACTACTTATACGCTATCGTCGAGTCTGATGGTGATAACATCGATTCATACGACAACGGGTTTATTGTAGCAGCTACACTACGAGGCTGGGGTTTCGTTGCTAGCCATGTGGACGACTTTTCATATGCGGCTACCATGGCTTTGGATGGATTCTACGAACAACTCGACAGCGTCGACGTCGGCGTTCAAACCAATGCCGCTGCTTGTATTGCACTGATCTTCGAGGCTGCGCGAAACCATGAGGAGGAGACGGGAGAGTCTTGGGATCTTCCTGTCAACCCAGAGAAACTCACTGGACGCATGTCAGAGCTCGCCAAGCAGAGTTCCAAGTCCGTGTCCAAGAAAGATCGCCGCGACCTTCGTGACAGTCTGATTAGCGCCATTACTTCTCTTGAAAAGGGTGTCGGCCCAGGATACTCGTCTGCTGGGTATACGCCGCAGAAGGGCGAGCGTCCTACCTCCAAGGCCAATGAGGATGGTGTCGTCGAATTTGGCTACCGTCACAAGCTTCGCCTCGGCAACTATGTGGCCGTTATCGATTCATGGTCACTCTCTTCACGAATCGATATGATGAGACTTCTCTTTGGAGGTCACCTACAAAAACACATTTTCGAAAACCCTGTCGTGGCCGAGTGTCTGAGCGACGCTGACTTTAGCGATCAGGGTCCTTCGGTCAAGCCCAAGAAATAAAGTTGAAGTATATGGTGTATCCTGGGCTCTTTTCTTTCATTTCTATAGGTGTTTTGTTGGGGCGTTTTGTTACAAAGATTAAATACCTGGTTGTGTTTTTGGTGCATGCATTGGAGGGCTTGGTCGTGCAGTACGCATATTGTCTCACCTTGTGCGACATTCTGTCAGACGGACAGGTCTGTCTGTGATTGTTAATAAAGTGTCTTTTACAATACTGTCTTATTTGATTTACTGTGTCTTGGGCTGGATATGCAATCCTACCATAGATGTAAATTCTTAGATACGGTCAGCTCGGGCGTCTCAGTCGAGCTCTGTGAATATGCTTAGGGTGCCATAAATAAATAGTGTAAGAGCAGGTCTAAAATCGTATAAAGTGACTAAGTTATTTTGTCTCTTATGCCAGAGGAAACGAGTCTTCCATGACCCGGGGATAAGCAATGTTTCTCTGCAGCAAATGAATTATGGATGTGAATCAATCGAGGCTACATACTCACTGAAGAACTACCTGACTCTAATACTACTTGAAGAAAATTCTGCAATAGTTGATCACCTACCGGCAATTGACCTCGTGGTACGATCTCTGCGATGATCACAACCATTGGCTACACTGATGATTCCCTGTTTCCAGGAAACTAAGCCACAACCGGATCTCCGCCAAATCGATTAATGTAACTTGGCATCAACCACTCACATGCCGCAGCACTATCCTAGACCTGTACTTGGCTGTTTTCAAGGCAGACAGGCAACGACATTTCTTCCTCTATCTATCCCACACCAATTTGTAGTCCATCTATCGCATCAAAACCTTTGAGAATAATAACACCCTTATACGCCATGACGCGAGTCTCAGTCTACACCTCAGCCCTGGCGGCTTTTGTAGCTGGTACGTTTTTCCATTCCCTTGCTCTGCAGCCACAGCGCGCCTTCAATGACGTAGGCGCATGGCGATAGCTTCAGAATCCACCAAGGTTATCACCACGGACTAACAAGCAATAGCGACGGTTATGATCGTGGTCCCGATATGGCTACCGAACTGGGTGACTTATTCGGTCACTTCGGCTACCGGCGAGGATATCCAGAGACATATCGGTCTACATAAGAGCTGTTCGACGTTGGACGACCCATACTGTCGAGACTTTCCTCCAAAGGATCTTTGTGAAGGCAGCGAACGATACTTCTGCTCCATGTGGAGGACTGTTGGTTTCTTAGCTTCATTCACAACTCTTTTGTGTTTGGGAGGCCTAGTCACTTTTATTGTTATCATGAGCGGAGGCAAATATAAGCGCGAGACAGGATGGCCATTTGCCGCCGCTATGTTGACGCTGGTCTCTGTGGTCGAGTTTGTGGCCATTTCCATTGTGGTGAGTACTTATACAGCAAGAACCATACTATAACAGCAGCTAACCGATATTAGGCTTACCTTTATGATCATGACGACCAGTTTACTATCCCGGGTTGGCATCTGGATACGTCCTTTTACCTCAGCACCGTCGGGGCAGCTATTTGCTTGCTCTCTGCTATTGGTATTACTTTCTCAGCATACTTACTTCCCCCAGAGGAAGGCTACGACTTCCTCTCTGACCCTCTCGATGCTTAAGAGCCGCCTATTCATGACTGGAGCCTTTATTTTTAATTACATATTTTCTCTGCCTTATCATTCTCATTGGACAGGTGTTTGTGTTCTGAGATGAGGAGTCTCAGACGGTTTGTCTGAAGGTATTTTATAAGAGGTGCTGATCTAGACTAATACCAAGGGGCTCTGCCGTAGCTACCTTGACATAGATGTAGGAAGTCGCTTAGATGGTATATAATCTCTCTCTCTTATCCTGTTTCTAGACACAAATAAAGAATATTCCCTCGATCTTTTGGTACTAAGTACTGCAGCTACCTCAGTGTATGTGTATCAAATGCTTTGCCTGGCTTGGTAGATTTAAATCAACCTACTTGTATATGCGTCCTGCTAAGGAAAGTACCAAGATCAATGCTATTATTTGTTATCACAGATGAGGAGATTTCAATATCCTAGTTACTCCATAACTGCAAATCTCCATTTAAATACATCAGAAACTAATCTGTCATTGTTGGTGAAAGTGCCTGTTACCGTATGAGGCATCTGGTGATGATGTAGGCGGGGTATATCCACCCCACCTTGTATAACTCTTATCACCTTCAACTCATCACCATTCAACCTTGGCTTGCAGGTCAACGCAATAAAGAGAACGTATTAAAGACAGATCTTCCGTTCATTCAAGCTTGAAACCCTACGCTTCAAAATACCAGTTCAACGCTCATAATGACCACCGACACCCCAGGCCTCTCATCAGAGCAACTCGAAACCTTCAACCGAGATGGTTACCTCATCCTCCCTGGTGCCCTTTCCGGCTCTACCGTAAAGTCTCTCCTAGACGAAACACACAACCTTTTGGAGAACTTCTCTTTGGATGATCACCCTCTCACACGCTTCTCAACCGGCGAGAAGCGTGACCATGTTGGTGACGATTACTTTCTTACCTCGGGCGACAAGGTTAGATTCTTCTTCGAGGAAGACGCATTCGACGATGAAGGAAACCTCATCAAACCCAAGGTTCGTGCTGTTAACAAGATCGGACATTATCTTCACGCTCTGTCACCTCCTTTTGCACGCTTGTTGGACCACGATGCTAGCAAGGTCAGCCCACCCGCTGTGGCGCGAAGTCTTGGCTTCAAGGACCCGCGTTGTCTGCAGAGCATGGTCATTTGCAAACAGTCAGAAATCGGTGGTGCCGTACCACCTCATCAGGTAAGTCATTGTACTGTTTGAATTGAAATATCATATACTTACAATATCAGGATTCTACCTTCCTGTATACTAACCCCCCTTCCGCCATGGGTTTCTGGTACGCTCTTGAAGATGCTACTCTTGAGAACGGATGTCTGAGTTTCTTGCCTGGTTCGCACCGCTGGGCGCCTGTAGAGAAAAGACTCGTTCGAAAGGCAGGAAACGCCGGTACAGAGATGGTGGATAATGATGGGCCAAAATTCCCTGCGACAGATGGCTATGGAAAGGATGAGCCTGAAGACAAGCATGAGTATGTCCCTGGAGAAGTCAAGGCCGGTGACCTAGTTCTTATTCATGGCAACCTGTTGCATAAGAGCGAGAAGAACACAAGTCAGAAGGGAAGAATCATCTACACTTTCCATATTATTGAAGGACAGGACAGGGATTACGATGAGAAGAACTGGCTACAACCACCTGAGGAAGGATTCACCAAATTGTATGCCTAGATTCAATAAAGTATGTTCCAATAGCGTCAAACGCACATGCCATTGCATTAATTGCTCATCAGAGCATCTATCTAGTTCCCATTTTTGTGATTCAAATAGCTAAGCTAACAGACATATATAGTAATATGTTGAGGGTATCTCACATAGAAACAGTACTCGAACACGGCAGTTACAATCTATCCAACTTCACCGCCCAGCACTCACTTCCCTCATTCCCATGTACTGAATAGCCGGGTATCATTAAATTCTCAGTCAGAGTCCGAGTCGTCGTCACTTGAGCTGTCGTCGGAGCTAGCATCATCTGAAGAGGACGACGAGTCGCTCGAGTCCTCCTCACCAAGTTTCCTGTAAGACTTTGAGGTTGCAGGGGCTTCGTTCTCGGACTCGTCCTCGGAAGATGAGCTTCCGCTGCTGCTGGTGTCAGAGTCGTCGTCTGAGTCAGAGTCGGACTCTGAACTGCTGGAGTCACTGTCGTCAACGTTGACACGGAGCTTTCTTCGGCGCTTTCCAGGGACACCATCAGCGGGCTTCACACTTTTCTCAGCATTCTTGGTGGCTGTGGCGTCGTTTTCGCTAGCGGTGACCGTCTGTGATGATGTGGCGCTTGCCTCAGTCTCGTCGCTGTCAGACAGCTCATCAATGACAAGCTCAGCTCTCATACGCTTAACAAGTCGTTGAACAATGACTTCGTCCTCGTCTGAATCTGAGACGTAGTCTACCTCAGTGAAACCCTTCCTCTTAGATCCCACAGGCTGACTTTGTAGGAGATTGGTAAGCAACTCTTCATATCGTTGTTGAGTAGCCTCCAGATCTTTGGTTCCTTCGGGGAATGCCTTTGCGCCACCGGATTGGTCCTCATCCCTGACCTCGCGAGCAGTCTCAAGCAGGCGCATCCTCACGAAACCCTTCAAGTCTTGGATGTAGTCGTAAAAGGTTTCAATGTCAGAAGCAGGGATTCCATCGGCATCGAAAACGTGCTTAATAAGGTTTGATTGGTGGTTTTTGTTGAACTTCCAGTTGTCGCGAGCAGTCTTCCAGAGCCTCAAGTATTCAAGTGCAGGCTTGAGGTCAGTGGAAACTTGCGGCTTAGGCTTCTTTGCTGGTCCCTTGCTCTTGGAATTGCTTTGCTTAGGCTTTGGTGGTGCTCTGGTGAAGCGGGGTCTGTTTTCAGATGGCGCATCAGCAAAGGATACAGACTTTTGCTGCTTCAGCTGTCCTGTGGCTTCATCCTGACGTGGTCGCTTCGCAGCCTGAGAGGAATTGGAAGTCTGCGGGGCGTCGAATTTCCTCTTTATGGGTGTGCTTGAGCTGCTGGTTGGGTGCCCAAAGCTGGGTTCAGGCGCATCAGATTGCTTGAGCTTCAAGCCCAACTTCTTCCAGGCAGGAACTTGGCCGGACATTTTGAGATGGTGTTTTTGAAGAGATATGAAAGACAGAAGTAATGTGAGAAACGAATGAGAAGAACGCGCAATGCCAGTTCAAGCTGAAAACTTTCAATCGTCTGGTGTTTTCTTCAACTTCCTCAAATCTTTATGACAGTTGCTAGGGTCCTTGAATTTTCTTCTAGCTGCCGGGTGAGCGGTGGACTCTCTGTTGACTTTAGAAGAGCCAATAGTAACAGCGCAAAGTACAAAGAGGGACTGTGAGTTGTCAATGGCTGCAGGTTCCTCTTCTTAGCGTAGTGCCAGTGCAAGGTCGATATGCAAAGTTGGTTGTGTTGCTGCGGGCCGGATCTTTTTGGATTGGATGTCGGCAGCAACTTTTTTCTGAACGGATCTTGAGAATTATCGATAGTGGAGCTTATCGTGGTGATTATTGGAGATAACGATAAGAGTGGGTAGCTGGAGGTGACATAATTATACGAAGCTCAAGAACAGACATTGATTTGAATGAGCCAGTGATAGATGAGATTTTCTCGTCTGATCCAAGACAAAAGTATTACCATTAAGACTTATCTAGTTTCTAGAGCTCCTGGAAGATATTTCAGCGAATTCACCTCTGATTGGAGTGTACATGTGGCTATAGCAACGGTGTCTGCTTTTTATGGCATCTCTCGTCCTGCCTGAGGATTACCTAATACCAGCGAGGCACCAACTCAGCCTTCCCATTGAGCTTCCGTTGCCTCATGCTCTAGGCAAGCTCCTGCTAACGCGTCTACTATCTCAACCCGCAATAGCTCCCCTCGACCTCCACAACGTCAACCGTCACCTCGATATCTCCTCATTTGGAACTTGAATAGTTCTTCTTGAGCTTCGTCTTCTAGTTTTATCCGACCTCGACCACTAAACACCACCAATTCTCCACAATGTCGGGTACGTAGCCCATGCCGATGTGCAACCCATCCGCTGTATCTCCAAGCTAACATGTAATTCAACAGCCGGCGCATACGATCGACACATTACTATCTTCGCTGACAATGGTCGGCTTTACCAAGTTGGTATGCGAAATCCCCGAGCCTTTGAACCGCCATACCCCACGATACTCCCTTGACCGATGACGTTGACGGACACCTGGAAATAAGTGACTGACATGATATGTAAACAGAGTACGCCTTCAAGGCGATCACAGCGGCCAACATCATGTCTGTCGGCGTGAGGGGCAAGGACTGTGCTGTCGTCTTGTCTCAGAAGAAGGTTCCCGTATGTAAAAGTGTCGGAAAGCTTCATGATCAGTGCTGATCAAGACCATAGGACAAGCTCATGGACCCTGCTTCCGTCACCCACATCTTCCAGCTTTCTCCTTCAGTCGGCTGCGTCATCACAGGATCCATTGCGGATGCCCGAGCTTTCGCTCAAAGAGCTCAGGGAGAGGCGGCAGAGTTTCGATACAAGTACGGCTACGAGATGCCAGCTGATGCCCTGGCCAAGCGTCTCGCCAACATCAGCCAAGTCTATACTCAACGAGTAAGCATCGTCTAGGCATGAATACCGCGGCCAATCATAAACTGACTTTCTTCCCAGGCTTACATGCGACCTTATGGCGTTGCGACCACACTGATTTCGCTCGACTCGGAATACGGCCCCCAGCTGTTCAAGTGCGACCCTGCTGGATACTACATCGGTTACAAGGGAACTGCGGCAGGCCCGAAGCAACAGGAGGCGCTGAACCACCTTGAGAAGAAGCTCCGCAACAAGGAGCATGCGGAGGGTTCTTGGGAGGAGGTTGTTGAGCTGGCCATTACGACATTGAGCACAGTTCTGAGCATGGATTTCAAGAAGGGAGAGATTGAAATTGGCATCGTGGGCGGCCCCCGACCTGATGGCGAAGAGGGAACCTACTCAGGCTTCAGAACATTGACCGAAGAAGAGATTGACGACCGATTACAAGCTATTGCGGAGAAGGACTGAGCGCGTGGATAGAATGATATGGAACATGAATGAAACATGGCCAGTTTGCGACAGTGGAAAGGTCGGTGCTCTCTTTGTCGCAAGGGATTAGAAGTTTGATTCGTGGGATGCAGCAGGGACAGCGTACTGCTCTCAAGAACATGGATCATAAGGCCAATGCAGGGGGATGGATTATCAAGATCGGGGAACTTGGATGCCGTCGTGGCCACGGGTCCATTCCCAGTGTGTCACTAGCCGTCCCAACCATGTGCAATAGAAATGATGAACCTCTTCTATCTGGCCAACTGACACCTGCGCGCCTGATGACCCAATCGAGGACGAGTATGCCTCGCGCCAAGCGACTAACCAAGACAAGAGCCCACGATGGAGCTAAGACAGAACATGCCAGGTGGTGGTGGGTCACGCTGTGCTGTTAGGGTGTGAATGTTGAGAACACCAATATTTTCTCAATATTTCTCCATTGTGGGACTAATCGGAACAATGGCAGAGAAGGACAAGCCTCACAGTCAAGACCTGTTTCTGGTTGACTACGTGCAGGTTGGTCTACCGTAGCTTGGTTCTAAATTTGGTTGAACTTATTAGACAGGCTACTCAAAAGTAATTCTCAATTGGTACTTGAAGTTTCTCTATCATGTTGTCATACATTCTTGACATCGTATGGATGAGAAAAGAGGCTTGCAAGGCTTCGTCTGAAAGTCATCACATCCTTCCGGTCGATCGGGTCGATGCAGGGGTGCCCCCTGGCTGAACTGGGAATGACCTTGGAGGTTGATTGCTGGCTACCTATAATAAGCGCCGATTTGAGTCTCCAAGGGGGTAATTCAAAGAAAGGTTACGATGACCAATCCAGCAACCAGGCCAGGTGTCTATGGAGTTGCTCTAGAGGAGCGGGAGCGGGAAGCGGATGAGTTCGTGTTGAAGATGACGGGGAGGCGAACGTTGAGAAGGCGAACGGTAAAGAGTTCGCAGGCTAGAAGTTAGCGACAGTTAAAACAGCATGAACAACGTAAGTGGTGTTGGTTGGGAGTATGTTAAAACTGAACGGCCTCAAACGGCGTCATGCAAAGAATAGAGAGCATGACGCCACACAGCACCGGTGCTTTTTTGGAGGTTCACTGCAGTCAACTGGACAGACGATTTCTCTGGTTGACAAACATATCCAATGTTTTTTCTGCAATGGCTGAGATATGCCTTGTTGGGGTGAAATAAACCTGGACGAGCTGGACAATTAACCCTCAAGCAAGTAAGCATGAGCCATATGCATATGCTGGTTTCAGATCTGACTTGAATAATAGTATCAGCAATCGGTGGTTAATTATCCTACCCACCTAATCTGGCATTTCAACTCGCTGACCAGGTTACAGGAGAGTGCTGTAGATGCTAACCTGTTTCCTTGGTCAAGGTCTCTCTTTTTTGGCATGCAACATGAATCATTGTTTCCCTAATTGTCGATATCGGCTTCTCCGTGATTGACTCAGCCTTGAAATGTGTTTTGTAGAGGAGGAAAAGAGTCGTTCATGATGATTTGGGTTGCATTTCAGACGGCCTCATGCTAATAAACTTGACCACTTCTAGCCATCAGCTCGCCCCGGACTGTTTCCCATGTCAGCATCCGCGCGCCTATTGGCCTCTCTGTGCTTTGAGAGGTACAGGCGTTTCCTATTTTGGAGAAACTAGTGGGTGGCTTATGGATAGCTGAGCCGACATATCCTGGGAAATCCACCACATCCACCTGCGCTATTCAAACTACCTACTTACATCCATCCATATTATTTTTCACTATCAATCAAGAGCCCACTTTCCGTACTGTACTGTACTCCGTACCTTTGACCGTATCTTTGTTTTACCCCCGTCAGACCATGTTATCCAGTCACTCTTGTTTGCAGTCTCCTTGTTTCTTGACCAGATCCTTACCCCCTGCAGGAAAAATGTGTCTACGCCTTCTCTTTCTGGGAGTTTCTTAGCGTATAATCCAGTGCTTTTTTTTACTTTGCTCGCTCGGACGACGATGCTTTTTAGGATCTTTTAGTCCGCTGACCAAGAACTGACAAGGTGCAAACCTGCAATGGGCTTGACCTTGACCCACGCAATTCTCTTTGGTACAGTACAACTACAAGAAAAGACAGACAATATCTTGGTCCCAGCCCGAACCTAGCATAAGCCTCTTAGACGCCTCATAACTAGAACATCTCGGATACTCGTCCCTATCAGGGGATGCAACCGGGTGTGGCTGGAAACAACGCACACCCATTTATTGGCAGCCAGTGGTGCATCTTCTGACCCTCAACACCATCCATGCCATGGATGCCATGCTACCGCACAAGTGTGGTAGGTACCATGCTTGTTCATGACGTGCCACATACATGGGGCTCTTCATTCTTCGGGTCGGTCCTGCATGGTGCATCGCTGTCTGCATACATGCGCCCAGGGGTACTGTAGGGGTAGGGCTGAGAGTAAGGCTTCGAACTTGAGTTCGATTCGACGACACTAGTCTTTGCCACCAGCTGGCCTAGGGTCGTCCATGTTTTTGAGCTTGGAAAGGGTCGTTCCGAGTGGAGGCTCATCATGGCACGCTCACTGGCGGCCCATGGCTTCTGTCTCAAAGGGCTGGCTCTAATTGCCGAGCCTCTCATGTGTGGCATAGCGGCCTTGGACTGGAAACAGAGAGGGGTGTTGCTTGACGTTCGGGTGGTATCCCCCCTTGGATCTAGTAGCCGTTCGCTCCCGTTGGTGGAGCATAACATTACATTGCATTGCACCGGCAAACTTGAGAGCTACCGTGCGGTGTCAGTTAGGTAGTTAGACTAAGGACGATGGAGACTTTTCTGGAGCAAGACCTTCTTACAACTCTTCTTGTTGTCTCTCGATGGAGAATCTGGGAGGCCTTCGACGACCATCACGATATACAAAAAGGATGCCCAGTTCTGACGGATGGTTGATTGTTTGTCCAGTCAACCAAGCATTGAAAGGCCGGCTTCTCTCAACTGTTCTACCAAGTGATCGACATGACAACATCTCTATAATATTTCCTTGCCTATTTTTCCTATCAGACTTACTTTACCGTCGCCGACTACATTCCGACTCAGATCGAATTGACTTACCATAAAAAATCTTTACGACTCCAACTATCAACTATTCGACCATCTTCGGTTCTGTCATAATTCGTGTTCCAGCTAGCCTGATCACTTCTTGACTTTACAAAACTATCCTGTTAATTGAAGAACGCGGGAAATTATGGACGGATGTAAGTCAAATCTTGCCACCTTGACAACCAAACAAAAGTCAATTGGCACCTCTGCGCCACAAACTTCACTCTAGCCAGACTTGGGAAACTGACACGCGAGTTACTTGTCTCTCAACAGTAAACGAGTACCGCACAATGCGAGTTGCTGAAGTGCTCTCTGATTTCCGAACACTGCAATACTACATAGCTGCAGCCCCTGTCGATCCTGAGGATACAGCGGATTACTACACCGAGGGTTGGGCGGCTCTACGACAATGCGCACTGGACGGGCAACACATTCTGGAATGTGGTGCAGACACCAGCGTGCCTAATCCCCCTGGCGGCGAGCAAGAGCAGATGAAAGCCGAGCTTAAGCAGTAAGTTCTCCTCGACAAGATGGATAAAGATAGGGGCGTTAAAGTAATAACAATCTTGAAGGGTGCTCCTGGACGCGTACTCGAGACGGCACGAAGGGCAGAAGATCTATCTCCGACAGGCGGCGGCACAGCGATGGGTCGAATACAGAAAACAGGTGCTGCAGGGCGGCGTACCGAACTCTAGAAACCAGTCTCAACTCCAAGCGTGCGACCAACAGCTGCGAGCGGTACGATAACCCCTTTCAATCCCCGACAAGAATCACTCCTTACTAACTGATACCTCAGGAGCTCTCAGCAGTTGCCGACGAAGTAATCTACAATCAGCTCAAGGCCTCAGACGAGCAAATGGGCCGCTGGACGGCCGAAGACCCCAGTCTCCGAAGTGTGCTACGCTGGCTCCGAGCACGCAGGTGAACTGGGAACAAGGGAGACGACAAAAAGCGACTACACGATCTACGATACCCCAGGAGCAACACTTGTGACGAACGAGAGACGAACGACCAAGATCCGAAGAAACGCCCATGTCTACGCTAATCATGATATTCTTCCCTTTACTACTTCTACGATTCTTGACGAACCTTTTTGACGACCGAATTATTTCAAGGGGGAGAGTTGCGGTTTGGTGTATTATTTGTCTTTTTGCGCAAAGGATAAACCTGTTTTGTTTCTTACTTTTTCATGACCTTACGAGTCATGGTTTTACATGCCTGTTATAAACGGTACAGGATTGATGTTGCATCTGGCATAAGCATCACTTTTAGATAGAGGAAGAGTGTCCTCGTTAGGATGATGGGAATTGGATATGGGAGATGTATGGGGCTGGGCTCCTTTGGACTGCCTGGAGCAGATGAATCAATATTGACTATTATTGCAAACCAATTCTCTCAGTGTCTTCGTTCTTACCATTGCTGAAATTCATCTCGATTTACTAACAAGAACAGTGTATAACGTTACATGTCCTAAGAGAGGTACCTACAGAAGTGGAGTCTCTCATGCATATTCACACAATCTTTGGTAACCAATCCCAAGGATGCAGTCAGATGTAGGTACTGACTGTCTGTCGAAGGATGCGTGTTAACTACATTAGGCTACGTAAGATTTCTATAGGTTACGCTATTAACGCTTGCTTTGGACACACAAGCCAATTCCGACCAACATAAGAGCCATCCCAGCAGCCGTATCTGAATTGACCATTAATGTTTGATGCCAAAGACAACACAAGAAAAGCTCACCTTTGCTTATGACCTTGCCGTCAACGTACCAATCACCAAGAACGGTAAAGAGAAAAGCCATCGTATTCACAATAGGAACGGTCAAGCTAAGTTCTAAAGATTGTCGTCATTAGCGACTAAAGTCTCGGGGTGGCGAAGTGTCAATGGGTAGTCTATCCGCGATCGACACCCCTGACCTGACAAGCACTTGTCAAGTGAGATCAAAAGCATAAAAGACTTACCAGCCTGTCCAATGAGCAGGAAGAACCACACGCTTCCCGTTAGGTTGAGAACCAACGGGATTGCGTAGCGAGGGTTCTTCAACAGGTCAACGACCGCAAAGAAGGCTCCATAGGCCTTGGACTTGAACCAGCTAGACCGAACAGATGGGCTCTCGAGTACAGGATGAGCAGGTGGATTATGCGATTGAGCGGCGCGACGGATGAAAGGGGTAGTGAAGCCCCATGCAATACCGACTAGAATGAAGCTGAGGATGTAATTGAAGACTGGTGGCTTTTCGTCTGCTGCAGATGCCATGATGGATGATGGTGATGATGCAACCAAACTTTTTTCCCCCTGCGTTCTAGACCTTCCAAAGCCGATGGACCACAAGAGAGGAGTGAATGTAAAACAGTGAACACGAGGCTCGTGCGTTTTTGTCTAAAAGAGAAAGGGCTCACGGATCAGCCCTGCGAGGCCTATGAAAGAGTTGGACACGATGGTTGTGTGGAGGTTTAGTTTTGAGACCAAGGGCAGAATCTGGCAGAAGAAGTGCTTTCTAAAAATATTACTGGAGGCGAAGGCGTAGACGTGGCTGGCGGGGGTCGTCAACTCAGCCTCGCCCTAGGGGATTTCTATCCACTAAGGACGCTATCTTTACAGGGGGTTTCTGCTCGGTTCCAGGGGGCTTGGGCCATCCATGTCAGGCTAAGCGTGGCGCTACGTCGCTTCGCTTCGCTTAGCTTACCTCCCGCGTGGTCAGTGCTTTTAGCCGCACTCCCGCGCTGACAAGCGACCTTCCCTTCCCGTCCCTTCCCAGCATTAGGTATTCAACAACTTCCTTTCTTACCCATCCATCGAATTATTAACTGTCACCGCTACTAACAGAAACCCACATGTCGACCCGGTCACTCGGCGCTTCTTGGCAACAATCCCTGTCCAGCTGGACATAAGGTTCTGATGCGGCGTCATTCGCAGGCCATCCATTGTTGGCCTCCCTGATCATATCCTCGTGAAACCCTGAAAGGAGGGACCCAGTACCAGATATGGGGAATTTCGGTAGACGCACTGCCAAGAGCATCTGAAAGGTCGTCTTTGTAACATGATTGGTCTTCTTTGACGCGGACACACCGATGGGCTACTCGTGATGCATGTATCAAGATGGATCGACACAATGTCTCGCTGTCCCACGGAACTGGGCCCGCTACTGCAGTAGAGTATGGCCAGTTAGTGTCGCTGCTGGTGGTTTCGTCTAAGTTTCGGATCAACGTACAAAGCTGGTATGCAATTTGATTGGCTTTTATGTTTCAGGATCATCTGAAGGCTCGACGACACAGATTGCAGTACAGATTGATCGTCGATTCTAAGTCTCCAGCTTCAAATTATCCTATTCCGCTCACAAATCGGTCAACACCGATCAGAATTGATATTCACGATGATCCTTTCTTATTCCTTTTGTCGGGTTTGTCCGAAATACAGTCTCAGCTTTGTTGTCGATCCTGCAAGCTGCATGATTATCAACTTACCCTTGACCAACCACAAGGGCAACAAAAGATTCGAGGGGTCGGTCGAATTAATAATTGTCCATAAATTTGTCAAAAGACCGACTGATTTCGTCAATTTTACTAATGCCCTCTCGCCGCTATTGTTCGTCAGCATGTGTGAGATTAGATTACCATGCTCGAGTGAATCGCCTGTGTGGATCAGAGCAACTCACTGTCGAAGCACAAGATCTGGTCAGCTTGGCTTCAAGTCCAGCCTTTCTCCCTATACTTACATGAACAATTGTTTCATTGAGACCCATTCTTTCACGGGACCTCGCGCTGTCTTCGCGATCGACCTTGACTCTGCCAACACGTCCTGATGTCATGATGCGCGCCTATGATTCATTAGGCTGGCACAGACCGTCTGCTTCATTTTGTTTGCTTTTAATCTTCATGCTATCACAGCTGTTAGTCGTGATTATACGGCTAACTACTGGCTATTGGCAACAAATGTTTGACAATCAAAGAATTGATGCGTCATGACTTTCTTACTCAAAAACGATTAGACTTCCAGGTATGCGGTTGGGAGCTTTGTTAAGCTATTGAATCCTGAAATAGACAATGTTAAATTCAAACTGTAAACATGATACCGTTTTTATTTGACTTCATCCTTTCTCTATGGCGTTCATCGAAGCTATTGTCTGCTTCATTTTGCATTATTGTAAACGATCTGCAAGGGCAGTCGTATATAGGACTGATGCTTTAATCTGCCAGATCGGACATCTTCATCGATCGAGCCAATGTGGTGTTTGCAAACATACCCCAAGATCTCTGTTCCTGGAAATCGTTGACGTTGTAATTGTGGAAACTCTTCGCTCATCACACTTCAACACCGGGATCAAACAGTTATCCGTGTTGATAACCCCTGTATGAGTCTCACAATGGGCGGCCTATACGTCACCACTCGAGAAGCAATACCCGCCCAACCGCTTGACGGAAGCAATCAGCATCACCAGGTACGCTGATCAGCCATGCAATCTGGCTTCAGGAAGCAGCTTGCCGACAGCAACAAAGTAGTGGGAGGAGGCTGACCGATCGAAGAGACTGTCAATTGCGTCAATGGGCTGAAGTGGCCTTTGATGGTTTGTAGTTGTTGGCTCAATGTGAAATCGGCGATCAAAGAGCTATGTGTAGAGCAATAACTATAAGAAGGACCTGATATCGTCCCTCAATTCAGTTATCTCTCTTCATCAACGCATTCACACCTACCAAGCAACAGCTACCACAATAAACTTCTAGTCCTTTACCAACTTTCCACTCAACACCTCAACATGTCTGATGCTCAAGTCGCCGGCGGTCACAAGGCTGCTATCAACAACCCCAATGTTCCCGAGGAGTCCAAGGAACACTCTCGCCAGGTCCTCGAGAACGAGTTCAACGGCGGTGACGGTAAGCTTTACCGTCCGCAACCCTCATTAGAACTTTACCTAATAGCTTCCAGTCGCTGGTGCCGATGACAACCAGGAGAAGAACCCCAACAACGTTGCTGGCGGTCTCAAGGCGTGAGTGACTCCATCTACTTTAGTTGACTGAATACTGACAACGATATAGTACTCTAAACAACCCCAATGTCTCTGACGAGGCCAAGAAGAACGCCCAGGAGCGTCTTGATAAGGAGGATTTTTAAGCAGTTTTGATACTTCCCGTGTCTAGCAAGTTTATGATAATACCCACACGGATTTATGCAGGGCCAGGAGTTCGTTAGGTCTTAATCAAACATGAATTGAAACTGTTATGCTATGCCTCGCTTCTCATGTGATGTTGAACGACTCCTTGTCCTAATAACTACAAAAATGGATCTTGCAGTTCGCTTAGAGTTGGTTTCAATCTTTAGGTTAGGATGCAATGTTGACAGTAGTGAGTAGGAACTAAGCTGGTACATTTGTGTATTCACTTCGCGGTTTGGGGCATGTATCCTGTCTATGAAGTTTACAATTCTTAAAAGTTATATCCGAACCGTCATACAAACATCGATCCAACGCCATTCTCCCGCCAACCTTGGGCTAGAACATAGTCCTGTATCATGCTCCCCTATAACCACATTATCGCGTTTCTGAGTAGTCATTAAGTGCAACACAAACGGCTCCTCTGTGGTGTCCGTTGTACTGTCGAATGATCTGCTGACTGTGCAATTCCCATAGACGCGCATAGTGGTCGGAGCAGGCAGTTACCAGGTATGCAGAGTCAGCGCTGAAAGCACAGTCCCATACCCAGCGTTGGTGGCCTGTAAGGGTAGCCTCTAACGGATAGGGCTTGGGCTCCTGGTCCGGGGTGGGTTCGATGTTCTTAACTTCCCAAATTTTGGCTGTGTGGTCCGCGCTGCAAGTCGCAAGCTTCTTGACGTCTGGGGATAGAAGAATGCGAGTGATGTACTCCTTGTGGGCGTTGAAGTGAGTGACTGGCACCAGCTGCGTGCGGTCGAAACTCTGGATGAGGTTCCACACGAATACATTGCCCTAAGAAGAGGATTAGAGATGAAGATTAGGCCGATTTAGGCTACTTACGGCATTGTTTGCAGCGCACAGAAGTGAACCATCACTGGCTACGGTGACACTGGAGACTGAGACATCCTCCTCTGGGATAAGCTCATGGGAACAGTTATTCTCGGCCAGGTCCCACACTCTGACGCTTCCTGACCTGTCGCAGCTGATGATCTCACCCTGGTTTGGGTGGATTACGACGTCGTTCGCTGGACAGCCATGGTTATAGCTGCGTTGGATCGATCCAGTCCTTGTCTCCCAGATCTTGACAGTGCCATCTTCGGAGCTAGTGACCATCCATTTTCCCTCACAGTGAAAGGCCACACCTGTGATATTGCCGGTATGTCCCTCAAAAGTCAACAGCGGGTTCGGATTCGTCGATTTGATATCGTAAAGCTTGACGGTGTGGTGGCCAGCGGCGGCAAGGTATCGCTTGTCGGGAGAGATGCAGAGGCGGTTCACTTGTGAGTCGGGATGTTGAATTGTGCGCGAACAGATACCCGATAAAGCTTCCCAGAATCTTAATGTTAAGAGTCAGTCAATTGTGAACTGGATCAGAGAGGCGCGTCGCATCGAACCTGATAGTATGATCGTATCCGGCTGCGACATGGGTTAGCTTGGTTTGAGGACATAGTGGTAGAGATGTCGCATTTACCTGTGCAGAGAATAACAGACATTTTGAAGATGGGAAATCAGTCGCTTCGAGCCCAGCTCATGGTAGAAGAAGTCCAAAAAGGACCTTTTATTAGAGAGGCTGGCTAAGAAATAAAACAAAATACAGCTGAATCTGTTAAATCCTCAAGCTATTCCTAACTCCCGGACTCTCCACCGCGCAGTGCAGCACGAGGACGCGGAGTGGTATGCAGCAACCGGGTTATGCATATATCCGATAGAATTCCAACGACAAGCTAGGGAAGGAGTACCTGCCCTACCTACCTACCATAGCAGTATCAATAATCATTATCTGCTTTCCAGAAATAAAATCTTTCCTTCTCTTGCATCTAAGTATGGATCAACGAAACAGAACCCTTCAAATTTCTGTATGCATGCTACGTCAATCTTCTGCACTCATACCATCTGCTACCATATTCACTCATTCACCTCTGCAAGTGCAAGATGTCGTGAATGAAATCTTATAAAACGACCCCAAACAGTCATTCGACACGAAAATAGGGAACGATTAGCAGGGTTCTGTCAAGCGAAATAGGGACGTTGCTTGCCCTCAAGGAGCGTCATTATATGTAAGAGGCATGCGTTGTGTAACTGGTCATACAGGCTCATCGAAGTTTCGTCCATGCCATCAGCCGTCGCTGCACGTCAGCAACACCGCGCCGAAAGGGTCGTTCATCCCGAGCACCCGTGCTGCCGTTAATATTGCCTTCAGGTACTGTCAATGACATGGCCTTGCAAGAGCGATAAGTGGACTTGACAATACTCGACTCAGTCACACATACCGCAACGAGACTCTTCTGTCTTTGTTGACGGAAGGCAACCAATATCTGCATTTCAATCTACCCGCAAGTGCGTAATCTTAAAAGCAGATCAATATCCATGACCGGTCTACCGCTTACCCCGTGTTGGTGAACTCCGTGAAAGGACCCGGCAGCAAAGAGTCACCAGGTCATGTTCCTTTCGAAGAAGGACTCGCTCCAAGTTTGCCAATTTCAAAATATCTTCGAAAACAAACTATCAGATCATTCAAAAGCGATATTGCAGACGCAGGTCCAATGTTGTGCAACGCCGTTGCAAACTTGAATACGACTTCTTGACCCTGGCCTTTCGGAAGTTTTGAGACATTCAAACATGTCATATTTGACGGCTAAAGATGCTGCTTTTTTCTGCCTTCTTTGGCATTATGCTATTCCTGTCGACGACAGCAGGCACTCGAGGCCCGTCTCTACTCTCATAGGCCGTAATGCTTTCTACCCTAGCTCATCAGGCTAGATGCCTCAACATGTTCCAGACACCAGCGGCATATGCTACAAATGAATCATATTGCCTATATTGTTTCCCCGTGGTCTATTTCTATCACCTGAAGCCAAATAGGCTTCCATAGAAATAACAGCACTAACCATACCATATCGTATCTGATTGGTAACAAACACTCCCTATCCTGTGTCAATGTCATCTGACAAGCCTTTGATGAGCCTAGACGTCATCAAGCACGCCTCATGAGCTGAAGGCCGAATTTACACGGCCTCAGACGTTTAGGTAGAGAGTACCATGTCACATCCGCAAAAGGACCTGCAAGACCATTCGTGCAACATTTCCAGGGTCTGCATCTCAAATCTCGTTATCTTCGATAACTCTACTGGCGGATATCATCACACCTTGACATAGCCAGTATTCACCAAGTATGGTGGTCAGACTCCAGCAGTCTTTTTTGTTGTCGAGATCTTATTGTCGAGATCTTAAGCCGAGCAGAGATCCGAATCGATACTGACCGATTCAAGGGCTTAGATTGGTCAAAGTTTCTCTCTCCATGACTTGCTTCATGACAAACCGTTGGTTGGCGGACGATAACGTGCTGTGCACAGCGGTTTTGAAGAAGTGGAGGGTAACACAAAATGGCAGAGCTAGAGAGTAGGTGTATAGTTCTGCGTATCAAAAACCCACCGCAAAATCACGATCCATTTCCTATGTTCTTGGTGTTAGCTTGACCAACGGGAAACAGTTGTTTCTTTTGACCGGTCAGATTATCGATGGGTGTACAAGAGTGGCATGTTGAAAACGAATGTCGTGGCCTAGCGTATTTGGCCTTAATTCGGGTTGACCTTGGGGGACCGTCTTATGCAACAAATAGCCATGGGCGCATTTAGCATACGGAGAGTCGGTCAAATTGCAAACGACGCCGGCTGAACAGGACCGACGCTCATCGGGAGGTTGCACCGGATAAGAGACGGAGCAGATACTGCATAATAGCCAAGGCCACGTTTCTTCCACAAACTCTTGCATCATCAAACTACATTTCAACAAGAGTTCTCATTGCCAACACTGGCTGTCGTAACAAGGCTTCAAATAGGAGCAGTTCCACACGAATTGGGAAATCTTTCACCATTTAACGCCTCAACATCATTGCAGGGAAGGCTTGAGCTGACATTCCACGGCACATAGCCCATCCGTCTCTCGAGGACAGCATGTCCCACCCACCCGATCGACAGTTTCCAGAATATCCTCCGAAAGGAGCGTCGAGCAAGCAGCCCCATCCCATGTCTGCTGCACTTCATTAGGCATGCACGCAATAGCATTGCTATTTGAGAACTGGCATCCTGTCACTACCCGCGAGGCTGCGTGAATTGAGCCGAGGTCACTTTTTCCAAGGCTCTGGTTTGTCGCAGCAACCTGGGGTATGAGGTACAACCTTGCGATCATGCAGCAAGCCGTCAGAGTTGGTCAACATTAACTTTGATTTGCCGAACTTGTTAGCAGCCGGTCAAGAGTTCGAGGGATTTAATACCTATATACATCACCGACAACACGGTTCAGGAGGCGTTTCTGGTGCAGACCGAAGGGGAAGTTGCATAAAGCGTCGAAGCCACAAACTGTTGCTATTCGGCCAACCATGTGCTGCAGCTCGGGCCGACATATTTGGTGTGGGGATATGCATCCAGAAATGAGGCCCAATTTCACAACGGCAGATGTGAGAATTGCCTTCTTGGCTCAGCCGAACGCCTTTGAGTTCGGGCACAAAGTCAATTTGATACGATTGCTCAGACATTCGAGCCCGATTAAGGCAACCAAGCATCCTTGAGCTCATCGTCACCACGAGACCCGGCTGCAGTCGGCACCATGACAGCGGCTACCGACTCTGACAGACATGATGATATGACGCCCTTGTGTCGAATCGCGACTTTATATCATTTGCAGAGGCGGTGTGTTGGTTGCCGTTGTCAAGAGTGATTGTAGTATGATGCGATTTAGCTGTTGGATTTGGCTGTGCCGGTTGATGACCATATGACTATATATATCGGCAAGCTTTTCCGGGATTGCAATGAAAAGATACAAAGAAATCCTGCCAAGTTAGAACATTACGAAATCGAATCATCTTTGATCTCAGTCGCAATGTCCTCGTCTCTTTCCTCGTATGTCTTTGACGATCAAAACATGACCTGGATCACATGTGACCTGTGTGCAGGGTCTTTCCAGCGTGGAGCGTTAGTCAAGATGCTATGCTTCCTACTGTTCAGCATGGCTAACTGAATAGCGATGGCTTATGCCAGGGATGTTATGGAACCAAACTCCGTAGAGTATCCTACACCTATCTCGCTAGTGGAGGTTCGCCTCCTCAAGCACAAGGAGGTGCTGCTCCCCCACCACCTCCTCCTTCAAAGGATGATAAACCTGACCATTCTCACGGAAACTCAGGCGGCTTCAGCGTCTACAGTCGTCGCTCCTGATGGGCTTTACGTATGGCAGGACTAAAGCTATTCTTGCCTGCAGATGTATCTCAGTACATGTGTAAGAGGGGTCAGCCAGATATGGCTACAAGTGCGCAAACTCAATCATTAGTTCGAGATACCTTGGGATTCGATTTATAGCGCCGGCAGTACGTGAGGGTTGGAAATCTAATTATGGCGGTCTTTTGTGCAAGGAGTCACTCATTTGAGTCTTGACTTGTTTCGTCTTTGCGGGAGGATTTAACTTTGCTGCTCGGAGCAACAACGTGCAGCTACCTCTCTCCTTAAGAGTTGAATATCATTCTGGAACGACAAACGTTCCAATATGCACCATTGGAAATACCATCAATGATGTCGACGAGTCCATATCTAAACCTTGTCCACGGTCAACGACAACACACAATCGGCATGGTCACTTCCTGAAGTACGAGTATCTGCCATCAGCTCTACTAAATGTTCGACATTACCAAAGTACATAGAATCGTGCATTGTGCTGAAGCTCTATTTCGGTAGTTCATAATCTCGGAACCTTCCTTCACTCATAGATATAAACCTCAACCAAATCCATGCTGGTAGGCCCTGAATTGGGCTTACAACCGTATAAGGAATAATAATACCGTACTCAAAGCCGTTATATTTCTCGGTTCCGAAACCGTTTTGGAACTATCAACGAATAACATGTCCAGTGCTTGCCCCGCGTCATGTCTCAGTATCGCGTAATGAACCCCACCCCCGCTTGCATCACCAAATCCGAATCCCGATGCCGGCCTCCACCAATTCTCTTGTGCTCAACTCCATGACATTTGCCATCTTCACCCACTCGGCATCTCTATTAATACAATGCGAACTATCCTGCGCCGGTTCACATTAACAGCACGATCTTTCACACCATCATCGCCAACTCCTCTCTCTGTATTCCAGCGTACGGCACCTTCTATCATTCGCAACATGTCGTCCACTACAGCTCCTGTTCTCAAACAGCGTGTCAAGCTGTCTCTTATTCAGCTCGCTTCCGGATCGGATAAGAAGGCCAATCTTGATAGTGCGGCATCACACGTCGCCAATGCAGCTTCATCTGGCGCAAGGATTGTTGTTCTGCCAGAATGCTTCAATTCGCCCTATGGAACGGACCACTTTCCTCAGTACGCCGAGACTCTTCTCCCCAGTCCGCCGTCCCGCGATGATGCGCCCTCTTATCACGCTCTATCCAAGATGGCTTCTGATAACAAGGTCTACCTCGTTGGTGGATCTATTCCCGAGTACAGCCCGGATACGAAAAAGTACTACAACACAACCCTCATCTTCGGACCCGATGGTGCTTTGCTAGGAACGCATCGCAAGGTGCATCTCTTCGATATCGATATTCCTGGCAAGATCACATTCCGCGAGTCAGACATCCTCAGCCCGGGTAACAAGGTGACGCTCGTCGACCTCCCCGAATACGGAAAGATTGCTGTCGCCATTTGCTACGACGTACGTTTCCCCGAGCTAGCCACTATCGCTGCTCGAAAGGGTGCCTTTGCGCTCATCTACCCTGGAGCTTTCAACACTACAACTGGTCCTCTGCATTGGCAACTGCTAGGAAGAGCTCGTGCTGCTGATAACCAGCTCTACGTGGCTCTCTGCAGTCCCGCTCGCGCTGAAACAGGTTACCCTGCCTATGGTCACAGTCTTGTCGCAGACCCCATGGCGCAAGTCCAGGTTGAGGCAGACGAGAAGGAGACGACTGTTGACTGGGAGCTTGATCCTGACAAGATCACTGAGGCGAGGAAGAATATCCCACTGAACACGCAGCGAAGATTCGATGTATACCCAGATGTGAGCGAGGGCAAGGTCCAGTTCGAGGAGCCTTAAGAGCTGAGTCGAGCGTTCAAAGCTAAAGTTTCAACCACAAAATCATTTTTTAAGTAAGATCAGATCACTGGATACAAGTGGCAGAAACCTCAAAATAGAGACCAAAATACTCTATTTCATGACTCGCAGTAACGCCGGAGTCTTTTTTCTTTTTCGGAACGCATATATACCTTTACGTCCGTATGAATCTATGCGGCCACCATGGCCTTTTTTTTGTCCCATATGATCCCTTTCCTGCGTAAAACTCATAAACGTAGCCACCTATTCCAATCTACTTCAATCCTTTGTTGTATGTCAACAACCTTACTCAAGAGCCTTAGCGGCGAACTTGGGAAGGACGAAGCTGGCCTTGTGGATCTCAGAAGAGTAGTATCGGCACTTGGCATCCTCCTCCTCCTTGGACCAAGATCGGATGGGGTTCTTGACGTCGGCGTTGGGGTCCTTGGAGCAGACCATGAAGCCGATCTGACCAGAGGGGTAGGTGGGGATGGTGGTGTAGGCGTACTCGGCGACGGGGAAGATGGCACCGCAGTCCTTCTTGAGACGAGCGATGAGAGGCATGTGAAGCCAGGGGCTCTCGGCTGTGAATAGGTTAACGAGTCAGTATAGTCCATTAAAACCTATGGGCGCAGCAGAACGAGAACATGGCGGTTCAGGAACAGCAGAACAGCACGCGGCCGAGCGGATCGCAGTATACGCAGACCGGTAAAACGAAAATCATGCTCGCGGGACTACCGGAAGCACAGCTGGGAAAGCAGCACTAGCTTCTGGCAGCCCCTAGGAGGGAAGCGGTACGGTGATGTACCCATCGAGGGAGATCCCTACAGCACTGATCAACTTTGATCGTGCAGGGTTCCGGTTCCCCGATTCTGCCGTTCCTAGGGACACCAGTTGCTTTCCTCAAGAAAATAGGGAACATACAACCTTGAGTAGTAATGACACCGCCCTCACGAAGAGCATCGTGGAGGAGCTGGAAGTAGCTCTTCTGGAAGAGAGCCTCGGCGGGACCATCGGGGTCGGAGGAGTCGGTGATGATGACGTCGAACTCGTTCTTGTAGTCGTTGAGGAACTTGAAGCCGTCACCAACGTGGGTCTTGGACTTGGGGTGCTCAAAGCCGACGGCCATGGAGGGGAGGTGCTCCTTGGAAAGACGAATGACAGCCTCGTCAATGTCGCAGAGGGTAGCCTCCTCGACACAGTCGTGCTTGACGATCTCACGGAGAACACCACCGTCACCACCACCAATGACAAGAACCTTCTTGGGGTTGGGGTGGGAGTTGAGGGCGAGGTGGGCAATCATCTCCTGGTAGGAGAACTCATCGCGCTCGGTGCACTGGATGACGTTGTCGAGGACGAGAACGTTGCCGAAGTCGGTGGACTTGAAGATGAGGACGTCCTGGTACTGGCTCTTCTCGTGGGCGAGGACCTTCTCAACGCGGAGGGTCATGGCATGGCCTACATGGTTGATTAGGAATTGAGTCGGTAGATTTGGAGAGATCAAGTTTGCTTACCAGGCCACATGTCCGAGATCTCTCGGAACCAGCCATCTAGAAGACATGTCAGCTAATTTCTGAATATGGATGATTGTGAGGTCTTTTCGGGGAATTGTGGTAAAACGCTTGGGCTGCTCCTCAGGGT